>LMYD01000232.1:0-47510 GCA_001630595.1 Pseudogymnoascus sp. BL308 | reverse complement strand
GAACCTTAAGAAGCACTTTATCGTTAATAGTAATAGCTCCTTTATGTCTTCTATACTCTTCGTTAAGAAAGTAAATAGTAAATTAAGGTTTTACATTAACTACTAACGTATTTCACAAGCAAGTTAGCATCCTAAGTAAGTCGGCAGCAAAAACACTAAAAATTAACTATTACTACAACTACTATACCACTACCTTATATAATGACCCTTAATTAATTGTAATTAAATCCTCATGCCTCGTACATATAGGAGTTATGGCCCATAATACCACATAAGCCACAGCGCTTCTGTTAGCCCTTAGAGCCTACCTGCCGACTACTCTCACTTGCTACCTTCATACGGACTTAAGCTTCAACCTTAGCACTCTAAAGGATATCCTCTCCCTCTCGTACGGAGAGACTACCCCCTTGCATTATACGCCTCTTGCGCTTCCTCTCCCTCCTCTTTTTCTGTTCATTTGCTACTTATAGAGCCTTAACTTCTACCTTAAGTAGAACAGCAGAATGCATTATAACCTAAGCTCCCTTTACAAGCTAGCTTAGTGCGTCATTAATTGAGGTAGGAGAGCTATTCTAATGTTATACGACGCAGTTCTTAATATGCTTTGTTTGAAAATCAAGCTCCCTTATAGTTTGAGGAGTCTTTGAAGTCCAATTGTTACTCTCAACTATAGGAGGAGTTAGAGTCCTTAAGTGTAGATTCAAGTGAGAGAGGACACTCTATAGCTCGTACGGAACTAGCCCTGTAGCTCGGAATCTGCTCTTGATGTTCTGCTCTGTAAATGTAGCTTTGAATGCTTCTTTAAATGCAGAGAGAAACTCAAGCTTTATGATATGGTTTAGCTGATTCCGTACGAAGGTTTCAATCTAACGTCCGTACGAAAGCTTTAGAGGTGTAAAGCAGCTTACATCAAGAGGCTAAAGTATGTGCGAGGAGTGTAGCGGCATATAAAGGGTGATTATCTTCCGTTCTATACAGTAGTGTTGAAATTAAGCTAAGAGATGGCTCTCATGTCCGTTAAGAATAAGAAGGCGATAGGTTCTAATCAAACGACTGTTTGTATGTTAATTGAAGTGTTGAATTCACTCGTACCTAATTGAATTTGAAGTCCACCCATTCTCACTTAGCGTAATCACCTAATCGTCTAGCAATCCTAAGTCATTGTACCATGTAAAGAGGTGATTCTGCGCCTTGAAAATAATGAATGGCGGGAGTGCCCATCCATACGAATTAACACCTTAGATAATTAACACCTACTCTCTATTCCCTAGCTATATAGTCTTTAGACGGCTCTTTGCTTCTAAGCTTGTGACTACCTTTGTAGTAGTAATAACTCCCATTACAAAACCTGCTTCATTAAAGTTGTAGATATCCTGCTCTAAGATTCCATATTTTGCAACTGTGTTTCGTACGAGGGAGAACCACCCTTCAATTATCTTAGGATCTTTGCATTTTGCTCGTTTATAGTCGTACTTTCAACTAAACTTTGCTTTGAGTTCCGTACGACGCGTTATGAAGTTAGTAGTCTAGTTCTTCCTAGTAGGGCTCTTACCTCTTTTAGAGAGTAGTAGGTCTGCCATTTCTTGCACAGCTTGTAGCTAGAGCAGAAATTCACGCGAATCTAGGTCGAGGATATACCGAACGAGAGCTGACTCTTCGTACGGAGTTAACTTACGTGAGTTAGGAGTACAGTCGCGTCAAGAAGTCATACCATGAATCTAGTCACTTAAGGTTAAACGGGGTACATCGTACGATACTACAGCTACTTGAATAGTTTGACAAGTGCCTTGTTTAATTGCTTACATAGCTAATAGTATTCTACCCTCTTAATTAGAGGATTTAGCTTATGTTAGTCGTGGCATTATTAATTATAGTCTCGTTGATGCATTTTAGTGTTTTTGCTGCCAACTCGCTTAGGATGCTAACTCGCTTGTGAAATACGTTATAAGCTAAATAGTCTTACTTATAACAATCTATACCTAATACCTTACATTAACAAACTACTTAGCTAGGTGTTAAAAGTAAAGATCTTCATGAAACTTAATATTTAATAAGCCTTTTACTACATATAAATGTACTCTAACTCTAAAGAGTATACTACCTTTAGGATTCATTATAGGTCATATAAGTGTAAAGTGCTATCATTTAAACTAACTAACAGCCTTATAACCTACTAGCGTTATATGAATGACGTTCTTATATAATACCTAGATGATTTCTATACTACTTACCTAGACGACATATTAATATATTCTAAAGACCTTATGAAATACATTAGGCATGTACATAAAGTTCTCTAACGACTACGTAAAGCTAGCCTCTAAGCTAACATTAAGAAATGTAAGTTTAATGTTACTTATATGAAGTACTTAAGCTACATACTAACTACTTCTAGAGTTAAAGTAAACCTAGAGAAGATTAAACTACTTTAAAACTAGATTAGACTAACTACTATTACTAGTGTAAAGTTCTATCTAGGTTTCTATGGTTTCTACTACTAGTTTATATGTAATTTTAAGAAAATAGTAAGGCCCTTAACGACTATTACTAGCCCCTTAAAGCCATTCTAATGAATTAATAAATGTAAGAATGCCTTTAAAGAATTATGGTAGTAGGTGTTAGCTATATAAGTATTACATCACTTTAACTCTAAATTACTTATAAAGATAGAAACTAACTCTTCTAATAGAGTAGTTGCTAGTATGCTTTTATAAGAGTACCTAGATAAGCTATAGTACCTAGTAAGCTTTTATAGCCACATTCTAACGAGCTATAAGATTAACTAGAAGATCTATAATAAGGAGCTGTTTATAATTATAAAGGCCTTTGTAAAATGAAGACCTAAATTAGCCTTAGTAACCTAGTAAGTAGACGTTTATATAAACTACTACTCGCTTAAATACTTTATATTAACAAAGGTTCTTACTACAAAATAGGTGTAGTAGATGAAACTTCTATCTAACTTTAATTTCTACATTACGTATACTATAAGGAAGAATAACTAGAAGGTAGATATTTTAAGCTAGAGAGACTAGAACCTTATACTATAATAGAAAGTTAAGTTAGATAGTTATGTAAGGGTGTTACTTAGCCTAGCTTACTTACACTCTTATATTAGTGCTAAGTTAGTTAATAACTATGTAACATCTATTAATGCTATAGACATACTAATGGTAGTAATGCCCTTTAACTTAATTAAAGCGTTATGTACTAATAATAAGAGTTCGTTTACTAATACTCATAATAGGTAACCCTTACCTAATAGTTATACCTTAACTAATTAACTTCTTTTATACTAGAATTAATTATGTATAAACTATTACATAGAGTTATACATAATGTAAGGATGCCTCCTTACATAGAGTAGACCTAGACCCCTAAGGCAATGCGTTAGCTACAACATAGTGTAGGTGTAGGTAAGAGATGAGAGTTAGGGTGGTTCCGTGTAATAGGCAGGAGTGATTTAGAGGACACGCTAAGGCTTAGCTAAGTCGTAGCTAAGTTAGACCCCATTTAGGTACATAAGGGGCTAGAAGCCATAAGCTCCCCCTTCATCTTTTTTATATCCTTCGTAGTAGACCTATAGGATTACACTAACTCATATCTAACTTACACTCCCATATGTCACTTCTTGTGATACGGTGCCCTATGTCCTTACATTATATAAAAAAGATCACGCCTACTAGAGACGGCCGTTCTTAAATAATATCCTATAACTAGAACGACTTAGGAGAACTACCGTTACACTACTAACTACAACTTAGTGCTAATTTAGAGTAGAGACCTAACAAATTCAAATAGCTGTGATTCCTAAGATCTCACGGACAGCTAGTGGATTAGGGTTTAATTCTATAGAGCAAGCTAGTAAAGTCACTAACGCGTTAGCGCTAATTAGGATACGAGATCCTTAAGAACTCCCTTAGCGTAGAGGCAATTGCAAACAAGAGTGCTAATAGCCACGAGCTACTAGAAAGTTAGACTCTTTAGTATTAACTACAACTTAATACGCCTCTAACTCATAGATGTCACGTAAGGCAACATAGAACCTACTACCTAACAACAACGGTTCACCTAATTAGATGAACACTAGGCAATAGACCTCCTAAGGCACTGCTGTAGAGACTACTACAGGTCCCTCTAATGAAGTCCTAGATTGCATGGCTAACCTTAAGAGAGAGATGCAAGAACTTAAAGCATTAATTAACACCCTTGTGGCTAGCTAGACTAGAACACCGTCTATACTACTACTAGTAGTAGACACTCCTATAAGTACCGTTAAAGCTAACGACTATAGTGAGGAAGACGAACAGCTAGCGCTACTACTATAAAGCACGCCTAGTATCGTTTGACTTCCCTAAGCCATAGCAACACGCTCACCATTAATCCTAATTCTACCTTAACAAGACACTAAGATACCCTAATCTCGCCACAAGAAATCAACTATGTTGAAAAGAATTACTCCATTAAGTAACAGCGTTAAACACACCTTCCTATAATAGAGCGCTTTAATACGGGACTAACTTGTGGTTAATGAGGATCACTACCCTACTAACGTATCACGCTAAGTGCTAATATGAAGCACTACAACTAGCACTACAAAAAAATACCTAGAACCCTAATACCTATCTAAGGTACATGCGTTTAAGGATGCACACGAGATGATGGACCTATTAGGATCATATTACCTTATAGGTAACGAGACTAAGTAGGCCTAGAACGAGTTTAACGACATGTAAATGAGAGATAAGGGCCACTCTAACGAGTCCTTCTCTAAGTTCAAAGCTTGCTTCTAAAGCATAGCCATCACTAGACAAGTAATCTAGTTGAAATGGTTCTAATACATGTAAAACAAGCTCACGCTACAATTCTATAGCCGCGTGGCCGTTATTAAGAATTAATGGAACGGTGACTACTACCTTATAGTACGAGAGCTCACTGCATTCAATTAGGAATGCTACTAGAACAACGAGTTAAGCTACTAGTTCATAGTGCTAGAAAAGCTTACGGCAACAGTAGCGGCTAAGCCTAGCTCGTCTAGGTTTGTACTAGTGACGATGACGTTAAGACTAGCCTAACTAACCACTGCCCCCATCCTTCCTCTAGTTCAAAGAACCTAGTTCTCTAGCGCCCCTAAGCTAGACATTCTAGAGAGACCCTAGGCAGCCACTCTAGCTGCTACTAGGAACTACTTTAAATGTAGTAAGGCGGGCCACTTCTAAGATAAGTGCTCCCTTAACGCCTTAGTAAAAGAAATCGACTAGGAAGACCCTAAGACTAAGGAATCCTAGGGAGAAGCTGTGGAACTTTAATTAGACGCCTCCCTAGAGGAAAACGACGAGGTCTAGGGAAAGGCTCCTTCCTAGGCCTACACAAATGCAATCTACAAGATCTTAACCTACAAGAACTTCTAGGCAGAACCTAGTTCTTAGTCAACACGACACTAAGTCTTAACGGACTTAGTGTGCAAACGAAAGCTCTTGCTAACATAAGAGCAAACGGTTACCTCGTCATTAATAAGCCCTTTGTGCTATGACTATTAAAGGCACTTTAGAGCTTAATACAGAAACTACCCTACTCTATACTAATACGCGGCTTCTACTAGAAGATCTAAAGTCACGTATCTAAGTATATTCAGTTGCACTTAATAGTTAATGAGCGCTAAATATATAACTGCCCTTTTGTGCTCCTAGACCTTAGAGCGTAAGATCTAATAATTAGGAAGAAGCTTTTCAGCTACTTCTAAATACTACTTAACTCTACAAAGAGCCGTCTAGTATGAATAAAGGAGTATCCGCCAACTCCTAGCTATAAGGATGCCTCCTTACATAGAGTAGACCTAGACCCCTAAGGTAATGCGTTGCAACATAGTATAGTTGTAGGTAAGAGTTAAGAGTTAGGGTGGTTCTGTGTAACAGGCAGGAGTAGTTTAGAGGACACGCTAAGGCTTAGCTAGGTCGTAGCTAAGTTAGACCCCATTTGAGTACATAAGGGGTTAGAAGCCATAAGCTCCCCCTTCATCTTTTTTGTATCCTTTGTAGTAGACCTATAGGATTGCACTAACTCATATCCAACTTGCACTCTCATATGTCACTTCTTGTGATACGGTGCCCTATGTCCTTACATTATATAAAAAAGATTA
Source organism: Pseudogymnoascus sp. BL308 (assembly GCA_001630595.1). Taxonomy (NCBI): domain Eukaryota; kingdom Fungi; phylum Ascomycota; class Leotiomycetes; order Thelebolales; family Thelebolaceae; genus Pseudogymnoascus; species Pseudogymnoascus sp. BL308. Next base: position 41,371 of record LMYD01000232.1, on the reverse strand, counting down.
CACCTGCTAGGGACGGCCGTTCTTAAATAATATCCCACAACTAGAACGACTTAGGAGAACTACCATTACACTACTAACTACAACTTGGTGCTAATTTGAAGTAGAGACCTAACGAATTCAAATAGCTGTAATTCCTAAGATCTCATGGACAGCTAGTGGATTAGGGTTTAATCCTGTAAAGTAAGCTAGTAAAGTTGCTAACGCGTTAGCACTAATTAGGATACGAGATCCTTAAGAACTCCCTTAGCGTAGAGGCAATTGCAAACAAGAGTGCTAATAGCCACGAGCTACTAGAAAGTTAGACTCTTTAGTATTAACTACAACTTAATACGCCCCTAACTCATAGATGTTGCGTAAGGCAACACAGAACCCACTACCTAACAACGACGGTCCACCTAATTAGATGAACACTAGGCAATAGACCTCCTAAGGCACTGCTATAGACACAACTATAGGTCCCTCTAATGAGGCCCTAGATTGCATGGCTAACCTCGAGAGAGAGATGTAAGAACTTAAGGCATTAATTAACACCCTTGTGACTAGCTAGACTAGAACACCGTCTACACTACTACTAGTAGTAGACACTCCTATAAGCACCGTTAAAGCTAACGACTATAGTAAGGAAGATGAACAGCTAGCGCTACTACCACGAAGCACGCCTAGTATCGTTTAACTTCCCTAAGCTATAGCAACACGCTCACCATTAATCCTAATTCTACCCTAACAAGACACTAAGATACTCTAATCTCGTCACAAGAAATCAACTATGTTAGAAAGAATCACTTCATTAAGCAACGGCGTCAAACACACCTTCCTATAATAAAGCGCTTTAATACGAGACTAACTTGTAGTTAACGAGGATTACTACCCTACTAACGTGTCACGCTAAGCGCTAATATAGAGCACTACGACTAGCACTACAAAAAAATACCTAGAACCCTAATACCTATCTAAGGTACATGCGTTTAGAGATGTGCACGAGATGATGGACCTATTAGGATCATATTACCTTACGGGTAACGAGACTAAGTAGGCCTAGAACGAGTTTAACGACATGTAAATGAGAGATAAGGGCTACTCTAACGAGTCCTTCTCTAAGTTCAAAGCTCACTTCTAAAGCGTAGCCATCACTAGACAAGTAATCTAGTTAGAATGGTTCTAATATATGTAGAACAAGCTCATGCTACAATTCTGTAGCCACGTAGCCGTTATTAAGAATTAATGAAACGGTGACTACTACCTTATGGTACAAGAGCTCACTGCATTTGATTAGGAACGCTACTAGAACAACGAGTTAAGCTACTAGTCCATAGTGCTAGGAAAGCCTACGGCAACAGTAGCAGCTAAGCCTAGCTCGTCTAGGTTTACACTAGTAACAACGACGTTAAGACTAGCCTAACCGACTACTGCCCTCATCCTTCCTCTAGTCTAAAGAACCTAGTTCTTTAGCGCTCCTAAGCTAGACATTACAGGGAGACCCTAGGCGGCTGCCCTAGCTACTACTAGGAACTACTTTAAATGTAGTAAGGCGGGCCACTTCTAAGATAAGTGCTCCCTTAACGCCTTAGTAAAAGAAATCGACCAGGAAGACCCCGAGACTAAGGAATCCTAGGAAGAAGCCGTGGAACTTCAATCAGACGCCTCCCTAGAGGAAAACGACGAGGTCTAGGGAAAGGCTCCTTCCTAGGCCTACGCAAATGTAATCTATAAGATCTCGACCTATAAGAACTTCTAGGCGGAACTTAGTTCTTAGTTGACACGACACTAAGTCTTAATGGACTTAGTGTGCAAACGAAAGCTCTTGCTAACATAAGAGCAAACGGTTACCTCGTCATTAATAAGCCCTTTGCGCTACGACTGTCAAAGGCGCTTTAGAGCCTAATATGGAAACTACCCTACTCTATACTAATACGCGGCTTCTACTAGAAGATCTAAAGCCACGTATCTAAGTATATTCAGTTGCACTTAATAGTTAATGGGCGCTAAATATATAACTGCCCTTTTGTGCTCCTAGACCTTAGAGCGCAAGATGTAATAATTAGGAAGAAGCTTTTCAGCTGCTTCTAAATACTACTTGACTCTACAAAGAGCCGTCTAGTATGGACAAAGGAGTATCCGCTAACTCCTAGCTAGGCGAAGGAATTAACCCTTCCCTACAACTTACGCGAAACGTCCATTTAACATCTAGCACACTAGTCTAATGCAAATCGTAGGGATGCTGCAATCTACCACGAAGACAGACGCTACGTAAGTAGACGCTTAACGGAAATGAAAGTGATAACTTTAGACTACGAAGAGATCACCGACCCTACCCTAAGTGCACCTCTAGTCATAGAGGTGCCCTAGCAACCACTAGCGAAGCTAGCACCTAGCTTCACGCTAGTATAGATATGTGAGATTAGTGCTAATGCCTTCTACCATAAGATGATGTAGAGCAACGCTAAGTTCTTCTAGACTAGTATATACGAGATTGATTAGATCATACGAGAGAAAGAATTAGAAGAGGATGACGAAACGATATCACTCATCTAGGAGAAGCTCCTAGGTATACACTAACCATACACTAATGTATTCTCTAAGTCAGAATCTAATAAGATCCCGTCCTACTAAATATATGATCATAAGATCTAGCTTAAAGCGCCGTTACCTAACGCATTCTCACCCCTCTACTAGCAAGGCACCGAAGAGCTTAAGGCTACGAAGTAATACTTATTAGAGAACCTTGAGAAGGGCTTCATCGTTAATAGCAATAGCCTCTTTACGTCTCCTATACTCTTCGTCAAGAAAGCAGACGGCAAATTAAGGTTCTACATTAACTACTACAAGCTAAACGGCCTTACTCGTAACGATCTATACCCGATACCCTACATTAACGAACTACTTAGCTAGGTGTCAAAAGCAAAGATCTTCACGAAACTCGATATTCAACAAGCCTTTCACTGCATACGAATGCACCCCAACTCTAAAGAGTATACTACCTTTAGGACTCGTTATGGGTTATATAAGTGTAAAGTGCTGCCGTTTAGACTAACTAACGGCCCTATAACGTACTAGCGTTACATGAACGACGTTCTCATGTAATACCTAGATGATTTCTGTACTACCTACCTAGACGACATATTAATATATTCTAAAGACCCTACGGAATACATTAGGCATGTACACAAAGTCCTCTAACGACTACGTGAAGCTAGCCTCTAAGCTAACATTAAGAAATGCAAGTTTAATGTTACCCGTACGAAGTACTTAGGCTACATACTAACCACTTCTAGAGTCGAAGTAGACCTAGAGAAGATCGAACTACTTCGAAACTAGATTAGACTAACTACCGTTACTAGTGTAAAGTCCTATCTAGGTTTCTGTGGTTTCTACTGCTAGTTCATACGCAATTTCAGGAAAATAGCAAAGCCCCTAACGACTATCACTAGCCCCTTAGAGCCGTTCCTATGGACTAATGAATGTGAGAACGCCTTTAAAGAATTATGGCGGTAGCTGTTAGCCGTGCAAGCACTACACCACTTCAACCCTAGATTGCCTATGAAGCTCGAAACTAACTCTTCTAATGGAGTAGTTGCTAGCGTGCTTTCGTAAGAGCATCTAGACAAGCTCTAGTACCTAGTAAGCTTCTATAGCCACGTTCTAACGGGCCATGAGATTAACTAGAAGATTTACAATAAGGAGCTGTTCGTGATCGTAAAGGCCTTTGCGAAATGAAGACCTAAATTAGCCTTAGTAACCTAGCAGGTAGACGTCTATACGGACTACTACTCGCTTAAATACTTCATGTTAACGAAGGTTCTCACTGCAAAACAGGTGTAGTAGATGGAACTCCTATCTGACTTTAATTTCCACATTACGTATACTACAGGGAAGAATAACTAGAAGGCAGATATCCTAAGCTAGAGAGACTAGGACCTCGTACTACAACAGAAAATCAAGTTGAACAGTCGTGTAAGGGTGCTACTTAGCCTAGCCCGCCTACACCCCCGTATTAGTGCTAAGTTGGCTAATAACTATGTGGCGTCCATTAACGCTATAGACACACTAACGGCAGCAATGCCCTTTAACCTAATCGAAGTGCTATGTGCTAACAATAGGAGTTCGTTTACTAATACTCGTAATAGGCAACCCCTACCTAACGGTTACGCCTTGACTAATTAACTTCTCCTATACTAGGATCGATTATGTGTGAACTACCACACGGAGTTATGCACGAAACTCATCTAGGAGGCGCACGACTAAGTGTTGACTGCACATCTAAGCGGCAGGAAGACCTATTAATTGCTTGCCCTAAAGTATCATTAGACTAGCATGAAAGCAGACTGCTTATGGTATGTGTATAACTACGTAACATGCTGCCTTACGCACACTAATGTCATGAAGTAGCAAGGCTTCCTACACTCCCTACTAGTACTTAATTACCCTATGCAATACCTTACGATGAACTTTAAGGAGTTCCTAGTTGACAAGCATAGGTATGACAGCATCTTAGTGTTCATGGACTGCCTTAGTAAGACCTCTATGACCATACTATGCCATAAGACTACGGACGCACAGCAAATGACGCAACTGTTCATTAAATGAATCTACTAATTTAGGCACACCCTAGTGTTAATTATTAGTGACCGTGGACCCTAATTCGTGTCATCCTTCTAGCATGAGTTCTGCTGGATCATTAGCGTTAAGATTAAGCTATCTACGGCTTACCATAAGTAGACTAATGACTAGACAAAGATCATGAACCGTTATATTAATTAGAGACTACGTCCGTTCGTATCCTACTACTAGGACAATTGAAGCGAGCTAATCCCTATTATAGACTAGGTCTAGATGACACTCCCTCACGCCTTAATTGGTATGATACCCTACTAACTTAAGTACGGAACGGATCCCCGTACGAGTTAGGATTAGAATGCCCTAAAGGGGAATACTCCCTAGGAAACCCTTAACTAGGGAGAAGCTAGAGTGGTGGTGGACTAAATGCACGCCACCTAAACCCTAGCTAAGGGTAATATGGCGAAAACCTAAGAAGATATGTCTAAGTACGTCAACTAGCGCTAACGAGCTGTCGATTAGAGCGTAGAGGACAAGGTTTACCTCTTAGCAAAGAATCTCAAGAACACCCGCCTAAGCTACAAGTTAGGACGGTAGTGGTCTAGACCATATATAGTGTTAGAACTAGTTAGTCACGCATTTCGATTACAACTACCTATGGGTTCTCACATACATGATGTGTTCTCACTAGACGTACTCATTAAGGCGCCGTCTAACCCCTTACCTAGTTAGGCACTACTAGAGCCTAGTAGCGAAGTCATTAATAGCGTGAAGGAATGGCAAGTTAATAAGATCCTTGCCGTAAGACTCTACTGCCGTTAACTACAGTACTAGGTGAGCTAGGTGAGATTCGACCCTAACCTAGAATGGTATCCTGCAGTAAATTTCGAGAACTCTCCGCTTAAGCTTTAAGAGTTTCACGCGAAATATCTAAACCTACTAGGTCTGCTAAAGGACCTACCTAGATGAATTACAGCCTAGAAGACGGGCGAGCCAAGCTACGATCACGAGAGGAACGAGGAAGTAGGAAAAACAGTGTCGTTACTACCTATAACACTAAACTAAGCACCCTCTAAGCTAGGGCACTCCTAGAACCATAGTCCTTGTAGAAGCCACCCTTCCTAAACGTCTCACTAGCGTTACAACAAGCAGCTACTACCATAAGAGACGAAGGGTTGAAGTGACCTCACGCGAAAGACTACGCCTAAGTTCCCTCTAACGTAGGGCCTAAGTAGTAAGGGGGTTCCCATTACTACCCTCGTCCTTGCTCCCCTCCCTAGTATCATCCGGCCCCCTCTTCCTCTTATTCCTCCTGCTACGCAAGCCCGCTAGCACTAACCCTAGCCCCTTCACCACCTCCTCTACCTTCTCTACTACTAGCCTAACCTTTAACAAGGTTAGGTCTACTGCCCCTAGTAAGGAGGCGGCAGTGTCCTACCCTAAGAGGAGCTTTCCCGTATCCTCCTTTACTCCCTCTACTACCACGGCAATGCGCTACCTAGGGGTTAGACCTAGAACGAGAACAAACAAGAATGGAGAGAGAGACTTACCTTAAGCGTAGCCACAGAGGCTAGACCCTAATAGTACAGGGCTCTCTAGTAGCCGTTAGCCACCTTTAGCATATGAGTAGCAGACACGTTTACTACGTGCACTAGATCTACATATGCTATAGTAACCGTCGTAGCCACTAGGGGGGTTGCCGTCATAGTAGTACGGACGACACCATACTACTTCTTAACGAAGACAGGGACCTATCCCTAGGAAACATGTTAGTAGCGTAGTTCGCTAAGCTTAGAAACTACACGGGAACTTACTAGCACACATAGTGCCTTCTGCTTAGTACACTAAGCACACTTAGAGCTACTAGGCTTTTTAGCCTAGTTATAAACGTGAGCTGTAGCCCTAGGAGAATCCTTCGCGCGTTAGCGCGCGCATTACATGCATAGCACACAGAACGCCTCTAGGAGGGCGCTAGTTAAGAGGAGTATATCTACGTCTACAAGTAGAGGGGCAGGTAGAGGTGTAGGCGGGGGCGCCATAGTTAGAACGGTAGTCATATTAATTTCTATTAAACCATTAGCCAAGCCTAAAAAGTATCACCTGTGCGCTAGAGCGCTAGCATCACCTACCTAATCGTTAGATTGTGATTACTTCTACAAAACAATTAGTTAGTATACAATATTCACATAGGAAGGAGGGGCCACGTACTAGTCTTAGGAGGGGGGTTCGTGAGCGTTGTTATGAGAGAAGAAGTTTCGAAGAAGTAGGCGGAATTAGTTGCTTCATAACAATAGCTTACAACAATGAATCTCTAAGAGAGCTTAGTGCGCGCACAGTAACTTAGAAATCTATAACGCTAACTAACACGACTACATACTATATAGTAGGGTTCTAGACCCCTAAAATATTCTTTATTGTTTACAAAGAATCGTTTCCCAACTACCCTCACGTATGCATTTAGCAATACAAGGCGATTATAAAGAAACTATATGTGAGAATGCAAACTACATACTTCCTAGTGATCATACGAGACTTCATGCGCTTTAAGGACAAAGCACCTTCTTAAGGGGGGGGGTAATGTAAGGATGCCTCCTTACATGAAGTAGACCTAGACCCCTAAGGCAATGCGTTGCAACATAGTATGGTTGTAGGTAAGAGTTAAGAGTTGAGGTGGTTCCGTGTAACAGGCAGGAGTAGTTTAGAGGACACGCTAAGGCTTAGCTAGGTCGTAGCTAAGTTAGACCCCATTTAGGTACATAAGGGGTTAGAAGCCATAAGCTCCCCCTTCATCTTTTTTGTATCCTTCGTAGTAGACCTATAGGATTGCACTAACTCATATCCAACTCGCACTCCCATATGCTACTTCTCGTGATACGGTGCCCTATGTCCTTACACTAGCTAGGCGAAGGAATTAACCCTTCCCTACAACTTACACGAAACGTTCATTTAACATCTAGCACACTAGTCTAATGCAAATCGTAGGGATGCTACAATCTACCACGAAGACAGATGCTACGTAAGTAGACGCTCGATGGAAATGAAAGTGATAACTTTAGACTACGAAGAGATTACTAACCTTACCTCAAGTATACCTTAGGTCATAGAGGTGCCCTAGCAACCACTAGTAGAGCTAGCACCTAGCTTCACGCTAGTATAGATATGTGAGATTAGTGCTAATGCGTTCTACTACAAGATGATGTAGAGTGACGCTAAGTTCTTCTAGACTAGTATATATGAGATTGATTAGATCATACAAGAGAAAGAATTAGTAGAGGATGACGAAACGATATCACTTATCTAGGAGAAGCTCCTAGGTATATACCAACCATACACTAATGTATTCTCTAAGTTAGAATCTAATAAGATCCCACCCCACTAAATATATGATCATAAGATCTAGCTTAAAGTGCCGTTACCTAACGCATTCTCACCCCTCTACTAGCAAGGCACCGAAGAGCTTAAGGCTACGAAGTAATACTTATTAGAGAACCTTGAGAAGGGCTTCATCGTTAATAGCAATAGCCCCTTTGCGTCTCCTATACTCTTCGTTAAGAAAGCAGACGGCAAATTAAGGTTTTACATTAACTACTACAAGCTAAACGGCCTCACTCGTAACGATCCGTACCCAATACCCTACATCGACGAACTACTTAGCTAGGTGTCGAAAGCGAAGATCTTCACGAAACTCGATATTTGACAAGCCTTTCACTGCATACGAATGCACCTTGACTCCGAAGAGTATACTACCTTTAGGACTCGTTATGGGTCATACAAGTGCAAAGTGCTGCCGTTCGGACTAACTAACGGCCCTACAACGTACTAGCGTTACATGAACGACGTTCTCATGCAATACCTAGATGATTTCTGTACTGCCTACCTAGATGACATATTAATATATTCCGAAGACCCTACGGAACACATTAGGCATGTATACAAAGTCCTCTAACGACTACGTGAAGCTAGCCTCTAAGCTAACATCAAGAAATGCAAGTTTAATGTTACCCATACAAAGTACTTAGGCTATATACTAACCACTTCTAGAGTCGAAGCGGACCCTAAGAAGATCGAACCACTTAGAAACTAGATTAGACCGACCACCGTTACTAGTGTGAAGTCCTACCTAGGTTTCTATGGCTTCTACTACTAATTCATACGTAATTTCGGGAAGATAGCTAAGCCCCTAACCACTATCACTAGCCCCTCGGAACCGTTCCTATGAACTAAGGAATGTGAGAACGCTTTTGAAGAATTACGGCAGCAGCTATTAGCCGTGTAGGCCTTGCACCACTTCAACCCCAAACTGCCTACGAAGATTAAGACAGACTCTTTAGATGGAGTAGTCGCTAGTGTGCTTTCACAAGAGCACCCGGACAAGCTATGGTACCTAGTGAGCTTCTATAGCCACGTCCTTACTAGCCATAAGATCAACTAGGAGATTCACGACAAGGAACTATTTGCGATCGTGAAAGCCTTCGCAAAGTGAAGACCTGAGCTAGCATCAGTAACCTAGCGAGTAGACGTCTATACGGACCATTACTTGCTTAAGTACTTCATGTTAACGAAGGTTCTCACTGCGAAACAGGTGTAGTGGATGGAACTTCTATCTGACTTTAACTTCCACATTACGTATACTATAGGAAAGAATAACTAGAAGGCGGATATCCTAAGCTGAAGAGACTAAGATCTCGTACTACAACAGAAAGTCAAGATTAACAGTCGTGTAAGGGTGCTACTTGGCCTAGCCCACCTACACCCCCGTATTAATGCTAAGTTAGCTAACAACTACGTGGCTTCAATTAATGCCATGGACACTCTAACGGCAGCAATGCCCTTTGATCTAATAGAGGCGCTATGCGCTAACAATAGGAAGTCGTTCACTAATACTCGTAATAAGCGACCCCTACCTAACGGGTTTGCCCTAACCAATCAACTTCTCCTATATAAGGGCCGCCTATGTGTGAACCACTACACGGAGCTATGTACGAAACTCATCTAGGAGGCGCACGATCAAGTGTCGACCGTGCACCTAAGCGGCAGGAAGACCTACTAATTGCTCGCCCCGAATTATCATTAGGTTAACATGGAAGCGGACTGCTTATGGTATGTGCGTAACTGCACGGCATGCTGCCTTACACACACTAATGTCACGAAGCAGCAAGGCTTCCTACATCCCCTACCGGTACCTAATTACCCTATGCAACACCTTACGATGGACTTTAAGGAGTTCCTAGTTGACAAGCATAGGTATGACAGCATCTTAGTGTTCATAGACTGCCTTAGTAAGACCTCTGTGACCATACCATGCCATAAGACTACAGACGCATGACAAATGGCGTAACTGTTCATTAAATGGATCTACTAATTTAAGCATACCCTAGTGTTAATTATTAGCGACCGTAGACCCCAATTTGTGTCATCCTTCTAGCAAGAGTTTTGCTAGATTATTAGCGTGAAGATTAAGCTATCCATAGTGTACCATAAGTAGACTAACGAACAGACGGAAATCATAAATTAATATATCGATTAGAGGCTACGTCCGTTCGTATCCTACTACTAGGACAATTAGAGCGAGCTAATCCCTATCATGGACTAGGTCCAGATGACACTCCCTCACGCCTCGATTAGTATGACACCCTACTAACTTAAGTACGGAACGGATCCCCGTACGAGCTGGGATTAGAATACCCTGAAGGGGAATACTCCCTAAGAAACCCTTAACTAGGGAGAAGCTAGAGTGGTGGCGGACTGAATGCACGCTGCCTAGACCCTAGCTAAGGGCAATATGGCGAAAACCCAAGAAGACATGTCTAAGTACGTTAACTAGCGCCGACGAGCTGTTGACTAGAGCGTAGGGGACAAGGTTTACCTCTTGGCGAAGAATCTTAAGAACACTCGCCCTAGCTGCAAGCTAGGACAGCAGTGGACTAGACCCTTTACGGTGTTAGAACAAGTTAGTCACGCATTTCGATTACAACTGCCTACGGGTTCTTACATACATGATGTGTTCTCACTAGACGTACTCATTAAGGCGCCGTCTAACCCCTTACCTAGTTAGGCACTGCTAGAGCCTAGTAGCGAAGTCATTAACGGCGTAGAGGAATGGCAAGTTAATAAGATCCTCGCCGTAAGACTCTGCTGCCGTCAACTATAGTACTAGGTGAGCTGGGTGGGATTCGACCCTAACCTAGAATGGTATCCCGTAGCAAATTTCGAGAACTCTCCGCTTAAGCTTCGAGAGTTTCACGTGGAATATCCAAACCTACTAGGTCCGCCAAAGGACCTACCTAGATGGATTACGGCCTAGGAGACGGGCGAGCTAAGCTACGATCACGAGAGGAACGAGGAAGCAGGAAAAACAGTGTCGTTGCTACTTACGACACTAAACTAAGCACCCTCTAAGCTAGGGCACTCCTAGAACCACAGTCCTTGTAGAAGCCACCCTTCCTAAACGTCTCACTAGCGTTACAACAAGCGGCTACTACCATGAGAGACGAAGGGTCGAAGTGACCTCACGCGAAAGACTACGCCTAAGTTCCCTCTAACGTAGGGCCTAAGCGGTAAGGGGGTTCCCATCACCACCCTCGTCCTCGCTCCCCTCCCTAGTATCATCTAGCCCCCTCTTCCTCTTATTCCTCCTGCTACGCAAGCCTGCTAGCACTGACCCTAGCCCCTTCACTGCCTCCTCCACCTTCTCTACCGCCAGCCCAACCTTTAACAAGGTTAGGTCTACCGCCCCTAGTAAGGAGGCGGCGGTGTCCTACCCTAAGAGGAGCTTTCCCGTATCCTCCTTCACCCCCTCTACTGCCATAGCGATGCGCTACCTAGGGGTTAGACCTAGAACGAGAACAAACAAGAACGGAGAGAGAGACTTACCTCAAGCGCAGCCATAGAGGCTAGACCCTAATAGTACAGGGCCCCCTAGTAGCCGTTAGCCACCTTTAGCATATGAGTAGCAGACACGTTTACCACGCGCACTAGATCTACATATGCTGCGGTGACCGTCGCAGCCACTAGGGGGGTTGCCGTCACGGTAGTACGGACGACACCGTACTACTTCTTGACGAAGACAGGGACCTATCCCTAGGAAACATGTTAGTAGCGTGGTTCGCTAAGCTCAGAAACCACACGGGAACTCACTAGCACACATGGTGCCTTCTGCTTAGTACACTAAGCACACTTAGAGCTACTAGGCTTTTCAGCCTAGTTGCAAACGTGAGCCGTAGCCCTAGGAGAATCCTTTGCGCGTTAGCACGCGCATTGCATGCATAGCACACGGAACGCCTCTAGGAGGGCGCTAGTCGAGAGAAGTATATCTACGTCTATAGGCAGAGGGGTAGGCAGAGGTATAGGCAGGGGCGCCGTAGTCGGAACGGTAGTCATATTAATTTCTATTAAACCATTAGCTAAGCCCAAAAAGTATCACCTGTGCGCTAGAGCGCTAGCATCACCTACCTGATCGTTGGATTGTAATTGCTTCTACAAAACAATTAGTTAGTATACAATATTCACATAAGAAGGAGGGGCCACGTACTAGTCTTAGGAGGGAGGTTCGTGAGCGTTGTTATGAGAGAAGAAGTTTCGAAGAAGTAGGCGGAATTAGTTGCTTTATAACAACGGCTTACAACAATGAATCTCTAAGAGGGCTTAGTACGCGCATAGTAACTTAGAAATCTGCAACGCTAACTAACACGACTACACACTATACGGTAGGGTTCTAGACCCCTAAAATATTCTTTATTGTTCACAAAGAATCGTTTCCCGACTACCCCCACGTACGCATTTAGCAATACAAGGCGATTATAAAGAAACTATATGTGAGAATGCAAACTACATACTTCCTAGTGACCATACGGGACTTCATGCGCTTTAAGGACAAAGCACCTTCTTAAGGGGGGGGGTAATGTAAGGATGCCTCCTTACACGAAGTAGACCTAGACCCCTAAGGCAATGCGTTACGACACAGTATGATTGTAGGTAAGAGTTAAGAGTTAGGGTAGTTCCATGTAATAGGCAGGAGTAGTTTAGAGGACACGCTAAGGCTTAGCTAGGTCGTAGCTAAGTTAGACCCCATTTAGGTACATAAGGGGTTAGAAGCCATAAGCTCCCCCTTCATCTTTTTTGTATCCTTCGTAGTAGACCTATAGGATTGCACCAACTCATATCTGACTCACACTCCCATATGCCACTTCTCGTGATACGGTGCCCTATGTCCTTACACTAACAATAGGAGTTCGTTTACTAATACTTGTAATAGGCAACCTTTACCTAACGGTTACGCCTTAACTAATCAACTTCTCCTATACTAGAATCGATTATGTGTGAACTATCACATAGAGTTATGCACGAAACTCATCTAAAAGGTGCACGACTAAGTGTCAACTACGCATCTAAGCGGTAGGAAGACCTATTAATTACTTGCCCTAAAGTATCATTAGACTAGCATGGAAGCGGACTACTTATGGTATGTGCATAACTACGTGACATGCTGCCTTATGCACACTAATGTTATGAAGTAGCAAGGCTTCCTACACCCCCTACTAGTACCTAATTACCCTATGCAACACCTTATGATGGACTTTAAGGAGTTCCTAGTTGACAAGCATAGGTATAATAGCATCTTAGTGTTCATGGACTACCTTAGTAAGACCTCTGTGACCATACCATGCTATAAGACTATAGACGCACGGTAAATGGCGTAACTGTTCATTAAATGAATCTACTAATTTAGGCACACCCTAGTGTTAATTATTAGTGACTATAGACCCTAATTCGTGTCATCCTTCTAGCATGAGTTCTGCTGGATCATTAGCGTTAAGATTAAGCTATCTACGGCTTACCATAAGTAGACTAATGACTAGACAAAGATCATGAACCGTTATATTAATTAGAGACTACGTCCGTTCGTATCCTACTACTAGGACAATTGAAGCGAGCTAATCCCTATCATAGACTAGGTTTAGATGACACTCCCTCACGCCTTAATTAGTATGACACCCTACTAACTTAAGTATAGAACGGATCCTCATACGAGTTAGGATTAGAATGCCCTAAAGGGGAATACTCCCTAGGAAACCCTTAACTAGAGAGAAGCTAGAGTGGTGGCGGACTAAATGCACGCCACCTAGACCCTAGCTAAGGGTAATATGGCAAAAACCTAAGAAGATATGTCTAAGTACGCCAACTAGCGCTAACGAGCTGTTAATTAGAGCATAGGGGACAAGGTTTACCTCTTAGCAAAGAATCTCAAGAACACCTACCTAAGCCACAAGTTAGAACGGTAGTAGTCTAGACTATATATGGTGTTAGAACTAGTTAGTTATGCATTTCAATTACAACTACCTACGGGTTCTTACATATATGATGTATTCTTACTAGACGTACTCATTAAGGCACTAACTAACCCCCTACCTAGTTAGGCACTACTAGAGCCTAGTAGCAAAGTCATTAATGGCGTAGAGAAATGATAAGTTAATAAGATTCTTGCCGTGAGACTTCGCTACTGTTAACTATAGTACTAGGTGAGCTAGGTAGGATTTGACCTAGACCTAGAGTAGTATCCTATAGCAAATTTCAAGAACTCTCCTCTTAAGCTCTAAGAGTTTCACGTGGAATATCTAAACCTACTAGGGCTACTAAAGGACTTACTTAGATGGATTATGGCATAGGAGAAGGACAAGCTAAGCTACAATCATAAGAGGAACGAAGAAGCAGGAAAAATAGCGTCGTTGCTACCTATAACACTAAACTAAGCACCCTCTAAGCTAGAGCACACTTAAAGCTATGGTTCTTACGGAGGCTACCCTTCCTAAACGTCTTACTAGCGTTATAACAAGCAGCTACCACCATGAGAGACGAAGGGTTAAAGTAACCTCACGCGAAAGACTACCCCTAAGTTCCCTCTAGCATAGGGCCTAATTACCCTAAGGGTATAGCGAAACTACCTACTGTCTCCTCCTCATCCTCCCCCTCATCCTTCCCTACTCTCTTCCTCTTCACCTCACAGGGCCTAGCAACTATAGCTACTACTAATTCCACCCCCTCCTTCATAGCCTTCTTCACGCCCTCTAGTAAGGAGGACGTGGAGGAGTTCTACCCCTCATGAAGTAGCGCCATATCCCTCTTTACGGCTAGGACGGCTTAGCGGACGCGCTACACCACGTTAGCTCTAGAACAAGAGAAGAACGTAACGGGAATACTTACACGAAGACTATCCTTAATGGAGAGGCAAAGGGCAACGCCCTCTAAGTAGGCTAAAGCCTTAGCTAGACTCTAAAACTTTAGCATAGTAGCGCTAGTAATGTTAGTGATGCAAGCTACCTCTTTAGTAGTAGAGATAACGTTAGTAAGGACAAGGGGGGATGTAAACTTAGCGTTAACAATGGCCTAGTATTCTAGGCCTAGGAACTAAGCTAGCTATCCCTAGAAGTTAGCCATAGAAACTAAAACAGCTAGGATGCAAGCTGTCTAGAAACTCACTAGAATACACTAGCCCTTCTACGACACGTAGTAGCTGCACTTTAAGCTCTTAGAGCTCTACACGTAGTCGTAAGCGGGTTTTCCCACCTCTAGAGACGCCTTATAACGTAAGTAGTGCATGCACAAGGCATAGTATGCCTTAAGGAGGGTAGTAGGAGGGACGGGAATTAGCATCGTCACGGAATTATACTACAAAACCATTAGCTAAGCCTAAAAAAGTATTACCTACGTAATGGTGTGCCGTCATTACTTACTCGTTCGTTTAGTTTAATTGTTTCTATTAATTAGTTAGTAAACATATAATACATGAACGGGAGGGAGCACTTACTAGTCTTAGGGAAGGGGTTCTTGATTGTTATTGTAAAGAAAATATCATTAGAACCTTAGACGAAATATTAGCTTGTTATGGCAACTACTTATAACAATGAATCTCTAAGATGGATTAGCGCGCGCATAGTAACTAAGAAATCCGTAACGCCTAACTACACGCCTACATACCTTCTAGCATGAATTTAGACCCCTTAAATATTCTTTGTTGTTCACAAAGAACCATTCCCTAACTGTCCCATGGACGCATTTAGCAGTACCTACTACTTAACGACAAAAAGAAGTATGCGTGAATGTGAACTACATACTTCCTAGTAATGATACGGGAGTCTTGTGCTTTAAGGACAAAGCACATTCTTAAGGAGGGGGGTAATGTAAGGATGCCTCCTTACATGAAGTAGACCTAGACCCCTAAGGCAATGCGTTAGCCACGACATAGTGTAGGTGTAGGTAAGAGATGAGAGTTAGGGTGGTTCTATGTAATAAGTAGGAGTGGTTTAGAGGACACGCTAAGGCTTAGCTAAGTCGTAGCTAAGTTAGACCTCATTTAGGTACATAAGGGGCTAGAAGCCATAAGCTCCCCCTTTATCTTTTTTATATCCTTCGTAGTAGACCTATAGGATTGCACTAACTCATATCTAACTTACACTCCCATATGCCACTTCTTGTGATACAGTGCCCTATGTCCTTACACACAATGTAAGGTTGTGCCTTACCACGGCATGGAGGACCTAGTAGTCGGGGCTGATACAGATGGGTCGCGGGTCATGTGACAGGCGATAGTACAGGACGTAGCTGAGTCAGACCCCATTCGGGTACATAAGGGGTTAGAAGCCATAAGCTCCCCCTTCATCTTTTTTGTATCCTTCGTAGTAGACCTATAGGATTGCACCGACTCATATCCGACTCGCACTCCCATATGCCACTTCTCGTGATACGGTGCCCTGTGTCCTTACATTATACAAAAAAGATCACGCCTGCTAGGGACGGCCGTACGTAAATAATATCCCACCCCTAGAACGACTCAGGAGAACTACCGCTACGAACCGACTGCGACTCGGTGCCGTTTCGGAGCAGAGACTTGACGAATTCAAATAGCCGTGATTCCCGAGATCTCACGGACAGCCAGTGGATCAGGGTTTGATCCTGCAGAGCAAGCTGGTAAAGTCGCTGACGCGTTGGCGCCGATTAGGATACGAGATCCTTAAGAACCCCCTCATAGCGCAGAGGAAATTGCGAACAAGAGTGTTGACAGCTACGAGCTACCGGAAATCAAACTCTTTCTGTATCGACTGCGACTCGATACACCCCTGAACCTGTCGAAGATGCCGACGTTAAACATCACCTAAGACAATGATGGTCAACCGCCTAGAACAAAGACTGCCCCTCCCACAACCGCTCCGCCTACCGAAACGGAGCCGGATCGCATCGCAAGCTTAGAAGAACAGATGCAGGAAATTAAAGCAATGCTCGTTGCCCTTACGGCTTCCCAGACCTTACCTACGCCTACGCCTACAGTAGAGACCCCCATACCTACCGTCGAAGACGTAGACGACCACACCGACAACCAATCGGAAACTCGAACGTACCCCATACGAACCACACCCGGGACCGTTCGACTACCACTAATGACGACAACTCGCGTACTGTCGCTCCCGCAACCCACGCGAACACCTACAGAAGACCCCCCGAATCGACACAAGAAGTCTACCATCTCTAAGAAGATTATACCACTTAGCGACGGCATTGCGCACACTTTCCTACAGTGGAGCGCCTCGATTCGGGACCGACTCTTAGTCAATTCTGACCACTACCCTACCGATGCCTCTAGGAGAGCGTTGATATGAGGCACTACAACTAGCCTAGTAAAGAGATACTTGGAACCCCGATACCTATCCGATACGCATGCGTTTCGGAGTGCCGACGAAATGATGGATCTACTTAGGTCCTACTTCCTCACTGGCAATGAAACGGAACAGGCCCGAAACCTCTTCGACGACCTATAGATGGGAGAGGAAGGACATGCAACCGAAACCTTCTCGGAGTTCAAGGCGCGTTTCTAGAGCGCTACGATCACAGGACAAGTCACTGAGTCGGAATGGTTTCGGGGTATGTGGAATAAGTTAAGCCCTCAATTCCGTAGCTGCGTTGTAGTTATGAAAAGTCAATGGAAGGGCAACTATCAGAACATGGTCCGAGAACTATCCGCCTACGATCTAGAATGTCGCCGGAACAATGAACTAGATTCTCCTCTCGCCCCTACGGAACCGACTGCAACCATAGTCACGTAGCCTCTAGCGACTCCGAATCCCGTCCGAGGGTTGTCCGCTACAACTACGCAACTCGCGCGGCTGCTACTCCTCTCGCAATGCGTGACTCGGACGCCTTTCGATACTAACTTGGACCCTCGCGCACTCCTACTAATATAGGCGCAACCTTGTCGGCATACCTCTACCTCCTTACACGACTACGCGCCACCCTAGGGCTGATACGGATTGTGCGCTTTGAGGACAAAGCCTTCTCTTAAGGAAGGGGGTAGTGTAAGGTTGTGCCTTACCACGGCATGGAGGACCTAGTAGTCGGGGCTGATACAGATGGGTCGCGGGTCATGTGACAGGCGATAGTACAGGACGTAGCCGAGTCGGACCCCATTCGGGTACATAAGGGGTTGGAAGCCATAAGCTCCCCCTTCATCTTTTTTGTATCCTTCGTAGTAGACCTATAGGATTGCACCGACTCATATCCGACTCGCACTTCCATATGCCACTTCTCGTGATACGGTGCCCTGTGTCCTTACACACAAAACTCATCTAGGAGGCACATAACTAAGTGTTAACTATGCGTTTAAGTAGTAGGAAGACCTATTAATTACTTACCCTAAAGTATCATTAGACTAGCATAAAAGTAGACTACTTATGGTATTAGTATGTGTATAACTACATGACATGCTACCTTATGTATACTAATGTCATAAAGTAGTAAGGCTTCCTTGTTACAACTATGAAGCCTACATGCTCCTAGGACTAGTAGGGGTCCTAGAAGCATAGGGATTCCTAGGAGTAAGTGCTCTAGGAATCACTAGGCTTCTAGGATTAAAGGGTGTAGGAGTAAGAGGAATTCTAGGAGCATAAGGGCTCCTAGGAGTCACGTGGTAGAACAAGGTATCTACTATTAGACTTGCGTAAGATGTCACGTGATGAAACTATGAGAACTATTAGGAACTATGATAGTTCCTATAGTTCCTTATAGATCCCTTTAGCATAACGCTACTATATAAGTAGTTAGTTAGTTCTTAGATAAGAGCTTTGTGCTTAACTTAATATAGTATTTGTTATATACTAGTAACGTGTTTTACGAAAGCCTTTGTGATTAATCCCCTACCTCCTTTATTAAGTAAACCTTACGTAATGAAACCTCTATGAGTCTTATAGTTTAAGACCTAGCGTTACATTCCTATACCTTCTACTAGTACTTAATTACCTTATGTAATACCTTATAATAAACTTTAAGGAGTTCCTAGCTAATAAGCATAGATATAATAGCATCTTAGTGTTTATAAACTACCTTAGTAAGACCTTTATAACCATACTATGTCATAAGACTATAGACGTATAGTAAATGACATAACTATTCATTAAATGAATCTACTAATTTAAGCATACCCTAGTGTTAATTATTAGTGACCATAGACCTTAATTTATGTTATCCTTCTAACATAAGTTCTACTAGATTATTAGCGTTAAGATTAAGCTATCTATAGCTTACTATAAGTAAACTAATGACTAAATAAAGATCATAAACTAGTATATTAATTAGAGACTACGTCCGTTTGTATCCTACTACTAGAATAATTAGAGTAAGCTAATTCCTATTATAGACTAGGTCTAGACAACACTCCCTTATGCTTTAATTAGTATAACACCTTACTAACTTAAGTATAAGACAGATCCTTATACGAGCTAGGATTAGAATACCCTAAAGGGAAATACTCCCTAGAAAACCCTTAACTAAAGAGAAGCTAGAGTAGTAGTAAACTAAATGTACATTACCTAAACTCTAGCTAAGAGTAATATAGCAAAAACCTAAGAAGATATGTCTAAGTACGTTAACTAGCACTAACGAGCTATTAATTAAAGTGTAAAAGATAACGTTTACCTCTTAGTAAGAATCTTAAGAATACCTACCTAAGCTATAAGTTAGAACGGTAGTAGTCTAGACTATATATAGTATTAGAATAAGTTAGTTATACGTTTTAATTACAACTACCTACTAGTTCTTACATATATAATGTGTTCTTACTAGACGTACTCATTAAGGTACTAACTAACTCCTTACCTAGTTAAGTACTACTAGAGCCTAGTAACGAAGTCATTAATAGCATAAAGGAATGAGAAGTTAATAAGATCCTTACTATAAGACTTTGCTACTATTAACTATAGTACTAGGTAAGCTAGGTAGAATTTAACCTAGACCTAGAGTAGTATCTTATAGTAAATTTCAAGAACTCTCCTCTTAAGCTCTAAGAGTTTCACATGAAATATCTAAACCTACTAGGGCTACTAAAGGACCTACCTAAATGAATTATAGTAAGGGAGATAGGTGAGTTAAGCTATAATCATAAGAGGAACGAGGAAGTAAAAAAAATAGCATCATTATTACTTATAACACTAAACTAAGTACCCTTTAAGCTAGAGTACACTTAGAGCTATAGTCCTTATAAAGGCTATCCTTCTTAAACGTCTTACTAGCATTATAACAAGTAGCTACTACCATGAGAGATAAAGGGTTAAAGTAACCTTATGTAAAAGACTACCCCTAAGTTCCCTCTAGCATAAGGCCTAATTACCTTAAGGGCATAGTAAAACTACCTACTATCTCCTCCTCATTATTCTCTTTATCCTTCTCTACTCTCTTTCTCTTTACCTCATAGAACCTAGTAACTATAGCTACTACTAATTTTACTCTCTCCTTTATAGCCTTCTTTACGCCCTTTAGTAAGGAGAACGTAAAGGAGTCCTACTCCTTATAAAGTAGTACTATATCCTTCTTTATAGCTAAGATAGCCTAGTAAACGTACTATACTACGTTAGCTTTAAACTAAAGGAAGAATGTAATAGGAATACTTATATAAAGACTATCCTTAACAAAGAGGCAAAGGGTAATGCCCTTTAAGTAAGCTAAAGCCTTAGCTAGAGTCTAAAACTTTAGTATAGTAGCGCTAGTAATGTTAGTAACATAAGCTACCTCTTTAATAGTAGAGATAACGTTAGTAGAGACAAGAGAGGATGTAAACTTAGCGTTAATAATAGCCTAGTATTCTAAGCTTAGGAACTAAGCTAGCTATCCTTAGAAGTTAGTTATAGAAACTAAAATAGCTAGAACGTAAGCTATCTAGTGTAACAAACCCTGTCTACTTAGCTCATAATAGTTGACCTTACCTGTAGTAATGCATAGGTGTAGTAGTGAACTAGGAGATTAAGAGGTGGTTCTATTAAAGATCTAAAGCTACGAAAGAAAGAAGAAGAGAGGTGGGCGAAGCCTAGATGTCTAGCTTATGACTACAGCCCTAAAACGGGTAAGGTTTAAGGCTATTACCCCTTTACAGGTAGTCTAGAGGACCCATAAGGGTCTATAAGGACTATAATCACGTGGCATCAAGTGCATGCCTATGACATCTAGAAACTTACTAGGATATACTAGCCCTTTTATGCTATGTAATGGCTACACTTTAAGCTCTTAGAGCTCTACATGTAGTTATAAGTTAGTTTCTCTACCTCTAGAGCTACCTTATAGTAAAGGTAGTACATGCATAAGGCATAGTATGCCTTAAGTAGAGTAGTAAGAAGGATAGAAATTAGCATTATTATGGAATTATACTACAACTATTATTACCTACTTGTTCATTTAGTTTAATTGTTTCTATTAATTAGTTAGTAAACATATAATACATAAATGAAAGGGGTACTTACTAGTCTTAGGAAAGGGGTTCTTAATTGTTATTATAAAGAAAATATCATTAGAACCTTAAACGAAATATTAGCTTATTATAGTAACTACTTATAACAATGAATCTCTAAGATAGATTAGCATGCACATAGTAACTAAGAAATCTATAATGCTTAACTATACGCTTATATACCTTCTAGTATAGATTTAAACCCCTTAAATATTCTTTGTTATTCATAAAGAATTGTTCTCTAACTACTCTATGAACGCATTTAGTAGTACTACTTAATAACAAAAAGAAGTATATGTAAATGTAAACTATATACTTCCTAGTAATAATATGAGAATCTTATGCTTTAAGGATAAAGTATATTCTTAAGGAGAAGGATAATGTAAGGATGCCTTCTAATATGAAGTAGACCTAGACCCTTAAGGTAATGCATTGTCTATTATAAGGACATAGGGCACTATATTACAAGAAGTAACATATGAAAGTGTAAGTTAGATATAAGTTAGTATAATCCTATAGGTCTACTATAAAGGATACAAAAAAGATGAAGGGGGAGCTTATGGCTTCTAACCCCTTATTATACTTAAATGAGGTCTAACTTAGCTATAACCTAGCTAAGCCTTAGCGTGTCCTCTAAACTACTCCTACCTGTTACATAGAACTACCCTAACTCTTAACTCTTACCTACAACCATACTATGTTGCAATGCATTACCTTTAGGGGTCTAGGTCTACTTCATGTAAGGAGGCATCCTTACATCTATAACATAGTATAGGTGTAGGTAAATGAGAGTTAGAGTAGTTTCATGTAATAAGTAGGAGTAGTTTAGAGGACACGCTAAGGCTTAGCTAAGTCATAGCTAAGTTAGACCTCATTTAAGTATAATAAGGGGTTAGAAGCCATAAGCTCCCCCTTTATCTTTTTTATATCCTTTATAGTAGACCTATAGGATTACACTAACTCATATCTAACTTACACTTCCATATGCTACTTCTTGTAATATGGTGCCCTATGTCCTTATAGGTAAAGATATTTGTAATGCATTATACCTATGTAAGTATATGTCATTCTTTTACAATAAGCATTATTAAGAACGCTACAATAGGTTAGCTTTAGTAGCTAAAGCTACTTGTAGTAATATTAGACTTATAATATATTAATAATACATTAAGAATACATTAATGAAGAACGTACATTATTGCACATAGCATCTACTGCTTCTATTAACATTAACGAAGTATTAATAATATAAGTAACTCTAGTTTTAGATGTTTCTAGGTATTCTAGTAAATCTATTGTATAGTTTACCTTCATAACCTAGGTTGCTTTGTTGCTAACATCACTTGAAATAACTGTGGTTGTTTTAGCCTTAATGCATTAGTAATGCATTAGACATATATTAGGTAGTTCTTACTACATCCTCCTCTTCTTCTATAACAAGGCGTTCTTCCTAATATCTATCATCCTTAAATTAAAGATTACTATTAACGGTAATAGTATTAGACCATTAATTAAGCTAAGGTAGTGAGACAATCTCATCCATTGTAAATAATACATTAGTAATGAATTACTACTGTTATTATTGCTATATTCTACTAATTTTAATTTAGCGAGAAATTAGGGCATTATAAATACTATCCTTCGCCTAACCTAACCATATCATGTGATGCTACGTGAGCTTAGCTGACCATCTTGCAGGGTTTTGTCATAAAAGTGGAGCATTTTTGGGTCAGGTGAGTTAACCCTTAATGGTCTGTTCACCTGTGTACTCCGTAGTTCTGTACGGTACGGAGGTAAGCACTGCCGATCAGGAGAATTGTTTGCCCGACGCGCTTTTCGACGACGACGACGACCGACGGCGGTCTCTTGGTACTTGGCAAAACCCAGTTTAATGCCACAACACAAACTCAAATATCAGAGCGGAGCTGAGCTTGAGCGAAGCGAAAAGTTGGTTACGACGATTACCCGTATCGTTAACAAAAAATCTTATTTATCATCTACTAGCTTACTCCTACGATTTAACAACGATAGAGTCCACCGGACAAGCTTTTAAGAAATCCATATTCTCACTACCCAACTCCATCATATTTATGTCACTGTCCCTGATTGGACGAAAAGGTAACGTTCTATCTTCCTTGCCGTCTCTCAGCGTATTGCTCTTCCATTTCGGAATGGTCCATGTCTGTCTGCAGAGTATTATGTTTTCAGACTTGAACCGGCCTTCGAAGGAGAAGTCGCCATAGGCGAGGACTTGCAGAGACGGAATGCCGTCAGCTCCAAATGCCTAATGAGATAACGCTATGACATTGCTCGGCAGCTTGCTCAACTAAACTGCAAATCTTGACAGCTCGTTCTGAAGGTCGCGGATCTCTTCATCTTTCCATTTAATAATTCTGAACCCACGTTCACAATACCTCTCGGGTGCCATCTTTACGATACAAGCATCTCCATAGATCCCGCTACTGGGAGGGCCACTACTGGGTCCAGCCATTATGGATTATTAGAGTGAAGATGGTGTGTCGACACGGGTTTGTTTGTTCGAGCAGTGAACGAGCGTGATTAGGCAAAACCTGGGTTTAAACTAATGAATCGATGATAGATCCAAAACAGAAAGACAAAAAGTAAAGTTTATTGGAAGGTAATTTCAAGTCAGTAAGACAGCAACAAGATATTTTGGACCAGGGAGGTCGGGTATAAGTAGAGTCAGATTAGTGACGAAGGTTAAAGTGGTAACTAGCGTAGTGATAAGGCTTAGCTCAGAGAGCAATGGCCAAAGCAGGTGATAGTCGGGTCACCTTGGCTACAAGAGACCAAGGGATGACAAAACAGTGAACCCTAAATCCTTAGTGTTCGGGGTCGGAGTTGAGCGAAGCGGCTGAGATGTGTGTGGGGCCGGGAGAGGGTGAGGCGGCAGTCCTGCACGGTACTAGGGCTCTAAATGGGCCGCCTGGCGGGCTAGCGACATGTGACAGGGGTGAGGAAGATGACGATGATGTCGAAGAGTGGTGATGGATGGTGCCGATTCAGTACGTACAGCACTGGAATAGAAGATACTTTGCATACTTTGTGAGGTTACTGTGATTCTGGCCCCAAGAATTAGGCAAATAAGGACCAACATCCTGATACCTGTAATGTATTAGTGTAGTTTCGTACGGTAGGATAGCTTACGGGCCACGGTATAAGTAAAGACCGTTGCCCCATTAAATTCTACAACTTTGGTTCGCGCTCGGAAATCACATCTGGTAGCAATTGCTTGAAGAAAGGTGTCCAGTTCTACCTGGATCCTTGAGGGGCTTCGAACGAAAGATTGCTCAGGGGCAGCTTCTTCGTTCGGAGCCCCACAAGAACCGCACTATCACCACGCTCTATACTCAAATAAGGGAAGTAATGAACCCCTTAATTAAAGAAGAGACGAACGTGATGATAGGAGCCGAGGTTCGAACGATCGTGACCTTAAACAAGAGCATAGGGGGAGAATTGCGTCTGCAAAAACGAAGCATTCAAACCTTAGAACCAACTTCAAAACAATTCCCTATCAAAAAGTATCACTTTTGCAACATGTCGAACGAAGGACAGCAGCTCGTACGAATGTCGGAGCAGGACCGCCTTATGCTACAACAAACAGTTGAGCAAGTCACGAATAACCGGATCCAAGACATAGACACGCGTACAGCACAGATGCTTCAATCCTTCGAAGAGAGGTTTAATGCCCAGTTCGCGCGAATGGAAGAACGATATTCGAACATTCGTTCGGAAGCTACAGAGTCGACTTCGAACGAAACCCCGCCAGCTACTATTCCTACAACCATTCCGTTGTCTGCTACACCTACGTTCGGAGAGCTACCTTCACTACAGCTAGTGAAGGCACAGCTACCATTAAAAGAACCTCGGAAGTATGGAGGCGAACGAAAGAACGGAGCTTGTGAGCAATGGTGTATGGATATGTATAGCTTTCTCCGCCGCTTTAAGAAGCTTACTCGAACGAACCTTGAGGCTACTCAAACAGTTGAGTATGCTACACAGTACTTTGAGGGTGCTGCGTTAACATGGTGGACCAACCTTCAATTTCAAGTCGACAAGGGCTTAACGACCCTATAGTTGGGAGTGGTCCTTTACGCACCTTTGCTAATCTTACTGCCTTTAACAGAATGTACATGTTGCAACGTTTAGCCTTCAGGACGAGTGGAAGGATTACATACGGGTAGTCCTTGATTCTGCTGTTAGACGCTCGCGCAACTCATTCGCTACTTATTTGAAACTATCATGGTAAGCCTTGTATCTGCCGCCATCTCAATCTGATGACTTCTAGGCAGTATTCTAACCATATTCTAGGAGAAGTTCTGTTTTGCTTACTCCGCACTGGTTTAAGAATCTGGTGGTAAACCGCCCTAAGATAAAGATAGAGCAGGTGTGTAAGAACATGGACCCTACTATAGTGCGACCATGGATATTTTTGTAGTTATGCCATATAACAAAACTAAAACTGCGCCGTGGAAAGTATCACAGTAGCAGAAACAGCATTATGGCAATCACTATAAGAGGGGTTTTACGGCACTGTACTGAGACTAGAACTGTGGTAGAACTATGGTAGATGGGAATGAGCGACTCGGCGAACGTTCGCGAATCTAGGTGTTTATTGTATGAGAGGCCGTTAGTGTATTCGTGACTGAATTTGTTCAAATGCAGAGAGTTAGGTCACTTTACCAAATACGTGAACTGATATGGATCTTGATGGGAGAAGTTAGATTAAAACCTATGAACAATGACGCTAGATACTCCTACCTCCTCCCTATCTAATTAATCCTTCTGTCTACCTAATTAAGGGAAGCCATAATACTCCTAAGTGATTCCATCTAGTCGTAGGACTACGAGATAGTTCTATGAAATTTCTTTACATGGCTCTAAAAATGCATCTAATGCTTAAGCTAGATGTTATAGATTTAACACTCTATAGGCTCGTTAACTCTAAGTCTTCTAACATGCTTTCTCATAAAGTGCCTTGTTAGGTAGCTAGGACTTAAGAACGAGATAACCCTCTCCTAAATCGTTAGGTTTAGGTTCCTAAGACATGTAAAGCATATAGTAGGCCTCTTGTCTATTATAACTAATAATATTACACGTCTAAGCATAATATCTACCTTAGACTATAGTAGCTTTTCGTCTTTAACTATAGAGACTAGTAGAACTAGCTAACTAGCATAACTATAACAGAAGGTTACCCCTTCCTTAACACTATAGTATGCCGTTATAACGTTAATAGCTATAATTTTACGTTAACATTCTTTTTCTAGTAACGTCTTAGGTAATGTTAAAACCACGTTAATTAGAAGTAGTTGTTTAGGCGTTATATGATCTAATTACTCTAGTGTACCTTAGACGTTCTCGTTAACTACCTTACTAGATAGCTGCTACTTACTATTAATGACTAGCTACTCTTTCTTATATTAATTAATGATGTTAAGTAGTAGTAACTACTACTATCTTACTCTCTTACTCGTAAGGCGTTTTTTAACCTTCTAATAGTACTCTTCCCTCTAGCTACCTTCTAAAGACCCTAATAGGTAGGCTATAATCTAAGATAATTTTATAATACATAAAAGGTTATTAACTAATGCTAGTTACATAGAAGTTAGCTTCTAGGGGTACTAGGGGTTAATCAACTAGCTCATTAAACATATAAACCTCATTAAAGCCTTTTGTAGCTTAAGTCTATAATATATATTTTAAACATTTAGATTAATATTCTAATTAAGGTAGTGTTTAAGGAAGGTGTTAATACTTACATGCTATAAGATTAAGTTTTAAATGGAGTTACTAACATTAGCTATGCTAAAGAGACTACATTAGTTAAGGATAGTAGGATCTTAGAAAAACACTTACGACTCTCATTTAGCACCTTAGTAGCTCCGTCATATAGTACATATAGCTTTATAACTTATTTAAACCTAGTAATCTAGCTGCTTATCTTCATGTAGTACTAGACTAATGCTAACGATAGCTATAGATTATAAGTGATGTAAACGCCTTTTACCTTATAAACTACTTAATAAAAGATAAAATTATTAAGCATCTCATTCTTTAATAGTAGCTCTTACTCATTCATTCCTTATAGAACGTTTAGACTATATAACTTCTTAGGTAAATAGATGCTAGAAGACTTAAATGCCTAAACCTTAAATAGTATACTAATGTAAGGACATAGGGCACTGTATCACGAGAAGTGGCATATGAGAGTGCAAGTTGAATATGAGTCGGTGCAATCCTATAAGTCTACTACAAAGGATACAAAAAAGATGAAGGGGGAGCTTATGGCTTCTAACCCCTTATGTACCCGAATGGGGTCCGACTCAGCTATGACCTAGCTAAGCCTTAGCGTGTCCTCTAAACTACTCCTACCTATTACATGGAACCACCCCAACTCTTAACTCTTACCTATAACCATACTATGTTGCAACGCATTGCCTTAGGGGTCTAGGTCTACTTCGTGTAAGGAGGCATCCTTACAATTACTAGGATATTAACGACAGCCTCCTTATAAGTAGTAGAATGCTTTATGTACTCTCCTTTAAGGAGTTACTACCTCATCTCTAAGTAAATCTTCGTCATTAGGTGAGTAGTCTTTTATGACTTAGTATATAGCTCCATTTCTCTTTCTAAATCCTTAAGGTAAGTAATGAACTTGTGTATACTCTAGCCTTTTCTTTAGAGAGTGCTGTTGTACTTAAGGGCTACAATGC
This sequence comes from Pseudogymnoascus sp. BL308, assembly GCA_001630595.1. Taxonomy (NCBI): domain Eukaryota; kingdom Fungi; phylum Ascomycota; class Leotiomycetes; order Thelebolales; family Thelebolaceae; genus Pseudogymnoascus; species Pseudogymnoascus sp. BL308. The sequence continues at coordinate 13,321 of LMYD01000232.1, read as the reverse complement.
ATTACTAGTTTACTAGGTTAACGTGAAGGTCTTGTAGAAACTCCTTAAACCTAGTAATATTAAGGGTATTAATATACCTATCGTTTTAGTCTATACACTAGTTGTCCTATTCCTTCATTAAATCACCTTCTAAGTACTAGGCTATAAAGGCTACCTTAGCTTACTTAGTTAAAAAGACCCTTAGTTAGTAGCAGAAAATGACGTAGAGGGAGGCTATAAACTCATTAAGTTCTTAGGTGAAATTGCCTTTATACACCTTAGGTTCCTTAACTCTACCTATAGGCCTAGGGGTTAGAGTGACCTCTATAGATATAGTAGAGACGTAATCGTCCTCTACTAGTAGTTCTTCTCATTCTCCTTTAATGTCTTAGTGTTATCTTTTCTAACTCTCTTCTTAGATCTTAGCTTGCTTTTTCATAAAAACCCTTACTTCTTCTAGGTAAGAGCTATAGTCTTTGCTATGTAACTGTTAGAATAGCTAGAGGGCCTCTTTTATAGTAGTAAGATAAGCCTTTTCTTCGTCTATTCTCCTTCTAAGGTTAGCTAGCTATGAGGCTCTATCTAAAGCCTTGTCTGTTACTAGATTATTAGCTTCTACAACTATAAGCCTTAGGCTTAGCTTAGTAGCTTCTATAGTTAGCATTACTCCTCCTAAGGTCACCTGTGTAATCCTTCTTTCCTAGCTAGTCATTCTAAACTAGTAGGCTAAATATAAGTTAAGCTAATAGAATTATAAAGCGTAGCCCTAGGGTCTTATAGGAGTCTAGGGAACTAGGTTAGAAGGTAGAAAGTAATGGTATTCTATAAGCACTATAGGTTTACGTACGTATAGCAACTATTAGCTAGAGGCCTCCTTCTAAGGCTTCTAGCTCCTTATATCTTACGTTCTCTTATACCCTAGCTTACTAAGCCCTAGTGGCTTTACTACTAGGTAGCCCTTAAGTTTAAAGTAACCTTACATAATGAGCTACCTTACATATAGCTACGTTTCTAGTTATGTCTACCTATGCTTGTTTCTAACAAGGCCTCTTAACTAGAGCTATTTCTATATGAGTAGTAAGGCCTAATAAATTACTATAGTCATAGTCATCATTATGATAGTATATAGTACACTACTTTACTTCCTTATAACACTAGTACCTCTTTATACTACACTACCCTTTATACTAATAGAATATTTTAACTCATACACTCATAGAAGCCTCTCTAGCTATAAGCTCTAGTCCTACTTACTTTATAGAAGTAAGAATTACTATATTAGCCCATAGAGCTTACTCTATAACTCTAAGTAATTTTGTAGGTATAAGGCATCTTATAATACTAGATACTATAATAACCTAATATTAGTGTAGATAAGGCTCTTCTAGAATTCATGTAAAGATCCTCTTATTATTAGTTAAGGTTCTATTCTCCTAAGGAATCTTTAAGGAGACTATTGCTCTAATATTAAAGTGTTAAATATCATGCTTCTTAGTATACTTCTATGCCATAGAAACCCTTGCTTTCTAAGTAGCTACTATAGCTTTCTTAATTATAAGGTTAACCTATAGCTTAGTTCTAGACACTTAAGCCTAGTTCTCACGTTAAAGCTCTTACTCTAGCTCTAGCTTAGAACTAGAGCTAGGTTTAGAATTAAACCTTAAACCTAAGAGTTTAATTCTAAGCTCTAGTTCTTACTAGAGCTAGGCTCTAGATCTAGCTCTAGCTTAAGTTCTAGATTGAATTCTAGATTAAATTCTAGATTAAATTCTAGATTGATTTCTAGAACGATTTCTAGCTCTAGCATAAAGCTTAGAATCTAGCTTATAATTAGGCTCTAGCTCTTACTCTAGCTCTTGCTTAGAACTAGAGCTAGGTTTAGAATTAAACTCTAAACCTAAGAGTTTAATTCTAAGCTCTAGTTCTTGCTAAAGCCATAGGTTAATTAGAGCTTTAGTCTTAGACTTAAGCTTAGGCTAGAGCTTACTCTTAAAAATAAGACCCATTGTTAGGTCTTCTTACTTAACTCTAATTAAGAGATCCTTTTAGGCCTAGCTATTAAGCTAGTCTATATATGAGCTCTGTTCTCTAAACAGTAGTGTAGCTAGTATGCATCTTATAGTTAAGTGAATTTAAGTATTTATTACAAGCATAACTTTAAGTAGCCCTTCCTTTCATTCTATAGACCTATGATCCATTTTCTATGCCTAGAGCTTATTCTTAACTACTTCATTTGCTTACTTAACTAGGCCTTACGTTTATAGCAATTATAGTGCTTCATTTACTACCTAAATTTCATACTTTCATAGAAGAATAAGGAGAGCTCTCTTAAATTCCTTCTCATTATTAGCTTACATAATCTTAAGAGGTAAGAAAGCTATAATGAATTAAGTAAAGCACTCTACAATAGGCTCTATGTGCTTACTTTTTAATAGGTATAGCTATGTATACTTTAAGAAGTAATCCTTTATATGAAGAATTCACTTATACTACCCTAAAGGCTTATGGTACATATTAATTAGGTTAATTTAAACTTACTCTTATGCTTACCTACTAGTAATAGGAACTAATGGAGCTTTTATAGTATTTAGCTAATTTAGAGTGTAATTCTTATACCACTTTACTATGAACTCTACCTTTCTCGCTTTAGCCTATAGAACTTCTATTATAGAATATTTCATGTTTTCGTATAGCTTACGTGTAGAAGCTATAGGTGTTCATTAATAATAGTATTAAAAGCTTTACTCTTAAGAACTATATAACGTAGATTTTGAAACCTAATAGTAGGCTTATAGTAGAGCTTCTCATTTTAAAGCATAAACTCTAATTACGCATGATATTTAAGTCGTAATTCTATAGGGTTTATAGGCTTTAACAACAGGTTCTAAAGATAGTAGAGTAATTAATAGTATTTTAAGTAGTCTATCTACTCTCTATTAATATAGCTTAGGCTATGAATATAGGTTTAAAAAGTACTACGGACATCTTAAGGAAGTGGATTAATCTATGTAATAGTAGGATCGTCCATTTTAAGTGTGTTAAATAGATCAAATTATAGTTCCATCTACAGTATCTATACTATATTACCCCGCTTAGTTAGGCATCATATTCGTGGTTAGGCCAGCCTATTCGCGAATGGGCCAGCCTATTCGCGAATGGGCCAGCCCATTCGTGGAGACTCATATTCGTGGTTGGGCCGGCCCATTCGCGAATGGGCTGGCATATCCACGAATACGGTATATTCGCGGTTGGGCTAGAACATATATAGGGATATTAGTTACTTTAATATAAACTTAGAGAGATAGTGCTATTAGTATATTATAGAGATTATTATTTCTTTAGTAGTTTATATTCTTTTCTTTAGTCCTTATTATAAATAAAGTTCATATTAATTGTATTTTAGGTACTTAAAACCTAATAACCTCTAGCTCTTATCCTCTTCCTAATGATCCCTTACTCCTACATAAATATATTTTCTCTAAGTCTGTTAACCTATAGAAAACTTACGTTGCAGCAGATCTCACCTGTTCAGTCATTGTTCCTTTTATTCAAGTTTTTTGCACCATTTACTTTGGCAGACTGCAGAGGATTTGCAACAGTGCTTGAGTATATACAAGAAGACATGGTATAATCACGTCCTGTCCCTAATTCCCTACGTACGCATGCTTTAATCTCGGAACCAAAGTTTCAAATGGTGACTTCTCCCTCCTGCTAGCTGGCAGCCGTGATCTAGGCACTTAAATCACACCCTCCGTATGATCTATCCCTTGCAGCGTTAAGGCATTGCGGCAGCCGTTTGGCTCCGGCTAGAAATCGCCAGGTCAGTCACCTGTGCACTTCGCTCACAAGATAGGCCACTTACTCGAGACACAGTTATTATTAAGATAATAACCCGGAACATAACAGGCGTCGGCCGATATGAGACCATTCAACGCCCAAAACCAGGTCCTACCACAAATTAGCCATAAGCCCTGCCCTCCTTGCACCGACAAGACAAGATGGCCGTCCAAAAAAAACACGTACGTAATCCCTCCGACTCGCTCACACTTCGTCCAGCAGGAGAATTCAATTCCCCTTGCTGTCCCCTTAAACGACGTGATTTTCTTGTTACCGTTTCCGCCATGCTTAGGCAGCTTCCAGCAGTCTACCGTCGTTACTACGTTTACAACGTCGCAGATTTTGTTGCGCTTCACTAGGCCGATGGCCTCGGCAGCATCATCGCGCGTTTGAATGTCGCTGGTCTCGAGGGCCTGTGCTTCCTCATTGGCAATGGGGGAGGCAAGGGCTGTGAGGGGCAGGAGGGCGGCGGTAAGGATAGCGAGAGAGAGTTCCCATAAGTCTCTAGGTCAGCTTATTATGGTTAGATGGGAGGAGTTGGGGCTCAGGGGCGTTTTATATGGTCACCGAGGGCCGGAGGCGGTCAAGGTAAAAGGCGGGAGGAGAATGGAGACAGAGGGTGAAGGAAGAGAATGAGGAAAGGAAGGACAGAAGAATTAATGAGAGAAGGAAAATGGTGTTGTGGGGGCGGGTTCTGGCGTAGAAGAATATCTCTACTTCCCCATTTTATCACATAGTCAATGCCACTGACCAAATAAGTTCGCATGTATTTTATGGCATTCGGAAAATCATCTTCAACGCCATACATTTCTCCACATAGCTCGCGGGTCGTATGAGGTTTTCAATTACTGAAACCTAAAGATGTTGCCGTTAAGCTTCCCCAGTTCCGCATTGAGAGGGAGGAAAGAGAGGTTCGGAGGATAGAGGATTTCGAAGAGTTTGATGAATTCGACATGGTCATTAATGTGATCAGGCCTTTGGGAGACAAGGAAGGGCAGTAGGCAAACTATATTGGCTGATCTAGTGGTGCTGTCGTTATGCTCTCCCCGTTGCTACCCCCCGTCACCGCTAGTGTCTTGTCGCCGCTCGCTGGAGTCTCCTCACCTCACCACGTCGCACCCGCCACCGCTGGTGTTATGGATGGAGCGAGACGACGATATGACGCAACTGGCCGGCAGGGGTGGATCGCATGGTGGTGGCTGAGCGCTTCTCGGGATTGCCTTCTTTGATATTACCAATTTTGGTACGTTTAGGAGGAGAGGGGGTTGGCAGAGTAGGGGACAGGTTATATAGGCATCTATGGGGCAAAGGGGTTAGGTGAAAGGGGCTGGGCGGGGCAGATCCACCTTACGCTCCCGCATCATCTCTCTCATAACTCTCATATACAGCGGTATTCTCAAATCGGTAGTCTTCAATATTCTTTGCCAGACCCAGTCTATGCGCTACCATCAATTCTAAAACACAAAAAAAGGGGTAACCAGTGCGATCTATATCCGCTCGCAAACCCTGGCTGGATGTGTCGTGCATCCACCCGTAACACCTGAACCCCTCTATAACGCCATATAACAGTCTATGCAAACCCAAATGCCGCTGTCATCTTCCCTGAAAGCATCGTATGTTCAACCACCCTCTATCCCCGGTCTGCGCTCCACTCCCCTCTTTCTATCCCTTACCGCATTCCAACCCCTCTCACGCCTCTCACGCCGCCGCCGCATTCCCAGCCTCCTCCCTCTCCCTCTCCTCCTTCTCCTCCCTCTCCACCCCACCCTCCACCGCGCGATTCAAAAAACTCAAATACGACTGCCACCCAATCGCCACGAACCCTCCAAAAATATTCCTAAAATCCGGCGGCAAGAACGTGAAGCTGAATGCCGTGACGACGGGCCACAGTTTACAGCTATTCACGAAGCTGGTCGGCACGGTCCTTTTGACGTGCTCGACGGCGTGGTCGAGGCTGGCGAGGGAGGGGGGCGAGGAGAGGAGCGCTTGCATGCCGAAGAAGTAGGTGTTGAAGATGGGGGTGAAGGCGAGTTGGTTGACGACTACTTTTGTGGCGATGGAGAGGAGGGGGGAAGCGTAGTTGAAGCAGTTGCCGAGGTAGACGAACCTATTTCTTTTGTATCAGCCCAGTCCAGTCCACAGTCCAAATCCAAGTTCCCAGTCCCCAGCACCCACCCCCCAAATGCACGAGAAATAGAAAGCACTCACCAAGTATAACTCGGAATCGCCGCCCCTGCCCCAATAATCAGAGCCCTCCCAGCCCTCTCCGCTTCATAGTCTCCCCCCCGTATCCGCTGGGCACTCAGATCCCCCAGAAAATACACAATCAGCGTGCTTATGAACTGCGTCGTCCAGGGCCGCGCCCGTTGCGCCCGGCTGAAGAGGGAGATAGCTGTTGTGATTGGCCCGAGACGCTGCCACAACGGGAGCGGAGGTATAGAGCCCGCGATCGGGATAGTTGCGCTGGGCGAGGGTGCCGTGGTTGTGCTTGGTGGGGGCGTCTTGGGGGTGTTCGTGGCAGTGGTGCGCTTTGGTGCCGGCTGTCGGCGCAGGATGGGGGGCGGGCGCCGTAGGGGCGCCACGGCGCGCAGGCCGGCTTTGAGGGCGAGTCCAGGCATGTATATCGGTGTTATGAGGGTGGGCGCATGGCTGTAAAGGGTTGGGTGAGTCAAGTGTGCGATGCGGCTGACGAGGAGTAAAACCGAGACTTAATTATCGTGGCAAGGCGCAATGCGGCAGGGCTTATCGTGCTTATCGGTAAGCCGAGATGGGGGAGCTCTTGGCAGGGGATTGCGTCTTCTCCCGTCCCGCTTCCCCGAGGGGATTATTGGAGACGATTATTGGAGACGATTATGAGCGTGGGGTTTATGGACGACTTTTGGATTTAAATTGTAAGAGAGTATGGGACGCATGTTGGCTTTAAATGGAATGATAATAATGGGTCTATCTTTATGCGCGCTTGTACTATATCTCTACAGCCAACTTTCCACAGGAGAATGCCCGTTCCTATGTACACCATACCGCAATGCCTCGTCTTGAATCCGCTCCATCATCACGTCTTCCATCCCACTGTATATATCCACAATGGGCCTCGTTGAGCCTCTTCTCTCTTGATGCCTTCAATGCTCATCCATGCCTCCAGTATCCCGTCTAAATATCCCTTTTTTTCCTTCCTTCACCCTATAACCATCTCAATCTAATCAAACGCCTTGTTCATAAACTGATGAGCCAACTCCACGCCCAAAAATGTCGCTGCATTCGCTGGCACGGCCCTGCAAATCGCTGGTGCGAAACCAGGGAAGAAAGCCTTCACACCACCCGCGCGGTACAGCCCCTTAACAACACCCGAAACGGTTGGGTTGCCCTCCATGGTCTGCAGCCTCGACTTCACGGTGTCCACTGGGAACACAGGGATCCACATAGCAACACCAGCCGCCGCACCTGCTGTCGTAATAGCTGTCAAACTCAGCTGCCCAGATGGCTTACCGGTGTGAATATCCACTGGGGTAAGGCTGCGCTTAATATACTCGTAAGCCGCGAAGTAGGCAGCGCTACCAGGACCATCACGGGCCAGAGTAGCCGCAGATCCACGGAACACACTGCGCACACCACCCTCCTTGTACAGCTGGCGCACAACGTCGACGCCGCCGCTGTACTTTGGCTTCTCGCCCGGCGCGAGGACCTTCTGGCCCTGGACCTGGAGGAGGACCTTGACGCGCTCGAAGGGCGCGGTGATGGCGGTCATGGGGATGGCGCTGAAGAATCCGGCGGCGGAGACTTGGGCGATGGAGAGCTGGTTGTCGTGCACGGTGGAGAACTTTTTGACGAGGTTCTTGCCTACGTCGTAACCCCAGAAGGAGACGGCGACTGTGTGGGAATTAGTATCGCGCTGTTTACTTGCATTTTCCCCGGCCACAGTCAATTGGCTCGGAGAGTAAATGGGGGAGGAACTTACACATAGGAGTAACACCCACCAGTGGGGCACTCACACCGGCGTACAAGCCCTTCTTCAACCCATCCCTCGCGATACTCTTGGTCACAACATCGATAGCTCCCTTGTATACACCCGCCTCAGCGGTCTGCAGCCTGACCTTCGCGAGATCAAATGGGTGTCCCACGATAACGGCGCAGAGCCCACCGAAGCCACCAGCGGCGAACGAGCGCAGCCCCGCGAACGACTTCGCGGCCACGGCCTGGACGTCCTCCTTGAGCTCGGCCTTCGTCTCCGGGATGTGTGGGATAGCTACGGGGAGCTTATCGAGGACCTCGTTGGCCTTGGGAACGGGGTTGGGCGACATTGCTTGTTATGTCTCTCTGCGCGAGGTGTCGGGTGGATGGATGGAGAGAGAGAGGAGGATATAGAGATACGAGCGCGAAGAGAGTAGATGGGAGGAGATTGATGGAGGAGGGAGGAGGAAGCAGGCACGACGACGAAGGGGGAATTTGACTTTTTCGCACGACCAGAGCTAAATTTACTCGGTGGATGACGATTTGCGGCGCGGCTTCGGTGAAGCTTGTGCGAGTGGAACACAAACCCCGTTGTGCCGAGGCAATCTGGACGACTCGGCCGCGGGTGGCGGGCTCCGGTCGGTGTCGTGGGGTGTCGTGGGGTATCGTGGGTACCACAGCGGCTAGGCATGATTGGTCGGTGTGGACGCCGCCGAGAGGTACTAGGTACATATAATCCTTTTGTCCATATTATCACACCCACGCTGACAAGAGCATCACAGTTTTGATCACAGCCAACGAAACAGCTAACGAGAGATCTGTTTAATATATGTCTTTAACGCGCTGACAGTTGTATAATTCTTCTTGTACGTAATATCGTTAAGTAAACCTCCCAAATGCCCACCGTAACTCCGAGCATAATGCTATAATAATGTACCTGTACAGTAGGAGGAGTTTTCATCCTACCACAATAAATACAAGAAGGTAGATTTCACTCTGTTTAGAAGCGCTTCGTCGAGTTTGATGGCGTGCGTGTGTTGTCGCCGCCACACCAGCACTTTGCGTCTCCTTCTCGCTCGACCTGGACAACCACATCCATCCCATGACCAGATAAATAGGTTCGCGTGCGTTCGCGGACGTCGTCGAGCTGAGACCCGCGCGTCGCGATAACGTGCATAGCACCCAGGATCGGCTCGCCCTCCACAACATCAGGACTATCTGCCATCCAGAATCTGGGCACCGAGTAGCTAGCCACGCCTCGCAGGTCGCTGACGCCAGAGAGTGTCTCGCGGAGCTTGTATTCGGTATCCGCCGGGATAGTCAGCAGAAGGCGCTTGGCGCAGCTGCTGACTAGAGGGAGGGAAGACAGGAAGATGAGGATTGCGATGAGGCAGGAAGCGAGAGGATCCCATCCAGGCCAGCCGAGGAAGTGGATTAACACGGTTGAGACAATGACAGCAGCACTGCCCATGGTGTCTGCGAGGACATGGAGGAAGATACCACGCATGTTCTCGTTGTCGTGGGAGTGTCCGTGAGACTGACCGTGGGAGTGATCATGTGAGTGACCGTGAGAATGGCCATGGCTATGCTTTTCAGACGAGTCTCCAACGCCAGATATCAGAGGAATGTCGGAGTCTGAATCGTGTCCATGGCCTTTATGATCGTGTTTCTCCTCGCCGTGGCTGTGGCTGTGCCCTCCGTGCGAATGATCATGGCCATGATGATGATGGCCAAAGCAAGCCATCCCTACCAAGTTAACAGCGAGACCCATAGAGCTCACGATGAAAAGCTCCGTCAGTCGCTTAGTCTCATGTCCCTCCGCAAGGCGCTCAATAGCCTCAATTATAATCTCAACACTAATAAGCCTAGAGAGAAGTTAGTGTGGTTCAGGGACCTCGGGAATATTCCAACATACATGAGAAAGACGCCATTGCCGAACCCAGACAAGCTCTCAATTTTCCCAAACCCGTACGGGAAGCGCTGGCTTGCTGGCCATTTACTCGAGACTGCAGCGAACAAGCCAAGTGCAAGTGCGATGCAGTCGAAGAGCATATGAATGCTGTCGCTGAGCAATCCTAGGGAGTCTGTTACGAATCCGTAGAAGGCCTGAACCATCATAAATGCAAAGTTTAGGCTGTTGGTATATTAGTAAATGCTGGACATATCATGCATACGGGTGATCTTACTTCATGAAGTAAAAAATACGCCGCGAGTCTTTCTCGAGGAGTATCGATTGCAGGAGCGGGAAATTCAGAGTACGCTTCAGCATAAACGTTGTGAATCTCGATCGCGGCTCTACTGCCTTCGGGTTGTGCCCTTGACAGACATGGTCATCATGGGAATGATCGCCGTGGGAATGGCCGTGGGAATGGCTGTGGGAATGGCCGTGGTGAGCATGGCCATTATGGGGGTGATCGTCGGCAGGTTGGCTGAAGTCGACGCCAGTGAACTCTGAGTACAGAGGCGTTGTAGGTTGGTTGCTTGCGTATGGGCCGTCCTCGCCATCCGCTCCTAGAGGCTTATCGTCCCCAGACAGCGACGGTGGGTCTTCGCTCACCGGAGATACGGTATGGCGATCAATGTCGAGGTTCAGGTGGTTTGGAAGGTGCGCCGACTGCGTGCGCGAGTGCATATTTCCGGTCAATGGTGTCTTGGGGGTGTATGCGGGCCTGGACCCTGCTGGAGCAAGCTTGCTTGGTGAGGAAGACCGGTTGTATGACTGCGAATGGCTGTGGGTGTGGCCGCCATGGGAGTGCTGCCGGTAGTGGGTGTGAGGGGTGTGCGGCAGAGGGGAAACGGGAAGTGCGTATGTCGAAGCCATAGAAGCCGCCCAAGTAGTCTCGCGTTAAGTGAAGCACAGTGACCAAGACGTTGTTGCTGCTGTTACTGCGGTTGTCGTTGACGTCGTCGTCGTCGCAAGCGTCACCCGCCTGGGCTTGGCCGTCTGAACTCGGCTTGACCGCAACGGCTTTCGAGGAGCCCCTTGATCGATCGACTCGATTCTATTTCGTGATTTTGTTGGCGAGGCGATAAAGACGGTGTGTAAGGCACGATATCGAAGCGCGATCAAGATGGAATCTCCTGAAGAATCCGGCGGTAAGCGGCTTTCTACTCAAAAGGTCAAGTCAACCCAAGAGGGACAGTTTGTTATTGCTCCATGGGGGTTATGGGGTTGTGGTGAACCCCTGTCCCAATCTACGATGAAAGTCCGCCGAAGGGAAGGTGCAGAGTGGCAGATGATTGGATAACTTTATCTCTGACTTCATTGCATGCAGGGGTCACTACGGCCGCCGTCCAACCAGACCGCGACTTGGCCTGATAACTGAGGACCATTCGAGGGGGAAGGCGGTGGGTGGTGGCAGAATTATGCCGTGCCACTTTGGGTCTCAGCCTCGCTGGCCGTATCTATCTCACCTGGGAGACACAGAGACAGATCCACGGTCAAGCGCATTGTGCTTCCAATATTCCATGCATAAGGCATTGCATGTTGCGAACTATTCCAAAGCTCGAAAGCGACAGCATGAATTATCGCTGATACACACCACACCTCCATGCTCCAACTACTCCTGACCGTTGTCCTGGTGGCATCAACGGCGCTGACGACGCTTCTACTATGTTTGCCCTCACAGTACAGTCGTGGTTCACCACGGAGAGCCGCTGACAAGCTTATCGATGCATCGAAGCTCGAACCCGAGGTCTCCGTCCAAGTGCTGGTTCTCGGAGACATTGGGAGGAGCCCTCGCATGCAATACCATGCGATCAGCATAGCGAAACATGGCGGGCGGGTGGATGTTATTGGATACCAAGGCATGTTTCATCCCAACTACTCCCAGGTTACACTTTTAACATCTCATAGAATCTGCTCTCCATCCAGACCTCATCGACAACCCTCTTATCACAATCGTCCCACTTGCGCCGCCTCCGTCTATACTATCCTCAGCCCAAAAAAGCGGCGTCCCATTTATCATAATCGGGCCATTAAAAGTATTATGGCAGATCTGGACACTCTTCCATGTACTAGGCTACAAAGCAAAGCCTTCTCGATGGCTTCTCGTCCAAAACCCGCCATCCATCCCAACACTTGCCATCTCCCTCGTCATCTGCTTCCTCCGCAACACCCACCTCATAATCGACTGGCACAACTACGGCTGGACCATCCTCTCCGGCACACGCGGTCCCTCACATCCGCTCGTCAAGATCTCAAAGCAGTACGAGGAAGTACTTGGGCGATATGCCTCGACTGCGAATTTCACGGTCACTGATGCCATGGCGCGACAGCTCAGAAATCCGCCATACAGTATTAGATCACAGATCTTTACATTGCACGACAGACCCGCAGAGGTCTTCCAGCCCATAACCGACACTAAAGAGCGCAAGGCCTTCCTATCGAATCTCCCCGACACAGCTCTAGAAGCGGATAACATCATAGCTGGCAAGACCAAGCTCCTAGTGAGCAGCACATCCTGGACTCCCGACGAGGACTTCTCCCTCCTCCTCTCAGCCCTAGAAGCATATTCCTCGCGCCGCTCTCAGGCTGGATCATTACCCTTCATCCACGCGATCATCACTGGGAAAGGGCCCCAGAAAGAGCTCTACCTCCGCCGCATCGACAAGTTAAAAGCGGATGGCAAACTGGAGGGTGTGACGATACTTAGTGCCTGGCTCACCACAGGGGACTATGCGAAATTACTCGCCTGTGCGGATCTGGGCGTGTGTCTACATATGTCAAGTAGTGGCGTTGATCTGCCGATGAAGGTGGTGGATATGTTCGGTGCTGGGCTGCCGGTGGTGGGGTATAGTGGGTACGAGAGCTGGGGCGAGTTGGTGCGGGAGGGGGAGAATGGGAGGGGGTTTGAGACGAGTGAGCGGTTGGGGGAGTTGCTTGTGGAGTTACTTGGGAAGGGTGGAGAAAGGGATCTGAAGACCCTGAGAGAGGGTGCGATAAGGGAGGGGAGTAGGAGGTGGGATCAGGAATGGGATGGGACGGCGGCGAAGGTGTTGGGGTTAATTGACTCTGGTGAGGGGAAGTTGGGATGCTGTTAGAATCAGAGATTAGAATCAAAGATTGCTTGAAAGTCATACGATTCCTGTGATACACGAACCACACATCCATAAAGCTGCCACACTGAAGCGATAAATCGACTTTTAAGAATGAAATGGGATATCATAATAACCACTCTGCCGTAAAAAGCATCGCTATGCATACCGTATATACCACCCCCACACCCCCCACTAATTCTCCCCTCTAATCCTCCCCCAAACTCTCCCTAACACACCTCCTCGTCCTCCTCCTAAACTCTTTCCCCCCCTCCTTCTGCTCCTCCCTCCACAACACCGCCGCCTCCACATTCGCCGGACTCTCATCATTCGGCGAGTGCAGCAGCGAGATGACAGAAATCAATATCGTCTCCGGCGACTGCACCGGCGACCACCGCTCCGCCGCGCTCTCGTACCCGTACTTGTCGTCCTCTGGCGGGTGCAGGATCGAGATGCACACCGCGCCCGAGGGGTACACGTTCGGGTGGAAGGGGACCGGCGTTAGGAAGGTCATGGTTGG
>LMYD01000230.1:0-114065 GCA_001630595.1 Pseudogymnoascus sp. BL308 | reverse complement strand
TAATCCCTAGCCTAGCTACTACTCCCCCCCCTAGCCCTAGGCCCCTAGGGGCACGTTGAGATTCCTAAAAGTCACGTGATGAATTCTCTAATACCAAAGGTCTCTAATACCACTAGGTGTCCTGTTAGGTTCCTCTCCTTCTACATAGAACACATAACATAACAACTGTTGCCATATCTGCGTATAACTACGAACTATGGTGATGTTCATCTAACTGTTAAATGGCATTCGTGCTTCTTACGTGACCTCCTTCTAATGCACCTCGAATAATGCTGCCTGTCCAACCACCTCTTAGACGGTGATATACTATGCCTCTTGAATCATCTAATCAAACGCCTTGCACACTGTTTGTAATTCTAGTTCGTCGTCGTTAGGCATCTCTACCCATCCTTAGATTTCTCCTTAGTCTAATCCTGCTAAATGGGCCGCCCATCCTACGTGGCGTAACCATAGATTAGGCTCACGATGTTCATTAGCCTCCTTAATCTCCTAGCGCTCCTTCTCTTTAGCCCTACGGAATGCAGCTTTCATCTCACGCCTAGCGGTGCGGAACTAGTGTGTACGGGATTGCATCTCCTATAGACTAGGCTGCTGACTCTCCTTCCCTTAGACTTCAAAAAACCAGGATTTAAGTCCTTATACGAAAAATTGCTAACAATGGACTCTACTCCTCCATAGTACATCTTGCTTGCCTTTCTTAGGTCTTCCTCTTTGCTTGCTCTTCCATTCGTGTTCCTCTAAACAATGTTCTCGCATCTAACGGGGTGTATAACATATAAATATACATGGCTTACCTGCTATAGGCAACGTGCACTATAATGCATTCTCTTCGGGCAACCCTAATGCAGGAATGGGTTTGCTAGTTAGAGCGGGGAATGGGAACTCACTCTGTGCTAACGTCTCTTCATTCCTAATCAAACCATTAACTTCGGCCACCTCATCTACAATTCGTCTACGTTTGCTTCTTCCTAACTTATGTGCCTTGCTAGCGAAATGGGTATTAATATGGCTAGGCAAAACACAATATTTGCACTTTTTGCAAATGATAACTCGGAAATCTAATAAATGGATAAAATACTCCATTCTAACGATTATATATGGCACAATCTACTACTTTAATCCTACTTCTTCTATATAAACTCCTATAACCCCTTTCCGCTCATATTATTGCTTTTGCGTTCCCCATTTCGCTTTTCTTAGCCCATTTGCGAAACATATGCGCTACCTCATCATAGCATCTTACTAACTAATAACCCTAACCCTAAGTTGGGGTTAATACTAACGGTATAAAATGGGGTTTTATGGGGGATATAGGTATACTAACCAAATCCTCTTATATTATATTGCGCTTAGTTTTATCTTGCGACGTTAAACTACCATGATATGACTTGATTTAATAAGTGGAGTGTAGTTAAAATGGAAATGGGAGTCTGCCCCTAGTCGCTAAAATTACCAGGGTATTAATTAGCTAAAAAAAGGGAGTCTACCCTAACTCTAAAGCCTTAACTAGGATAGGATAGGTGTTACTAATAAGAATTTAAGGGTACCATAGTATAATAGTAAAACTTAGTACCCTCCTAACAAAAAAACTTAGTACTCTTAGAGGGTACTAAGTTTTCTAGGTATAGGAAAGATTCTAGTAAGAGATTGACTTAGTATACCCTAGTTATAGCTACAAGCACCTCACTTAATAAACGTGGCGTATGCTCTAGAGAGGAATAATTAGCTTCCTGTGATCTTTTAGTCCTAGGTTTATAGGTGCATTCTTAATCCCTATAGCTTACCTAGTGTTTCCATTTTCACTTAGAGTCTTCTTGCTCCTAAGCTACATATGCTTTACTCTAATGACTATACTCTTTAATGTTAAAGATGTAGCTACTATAGGTAAACTAGTCTTTAACCATTAGGTAAAAGCAAGTTGTCCTTAAGACTAGTAGTCCTTACATGTTACATATAGTTGTTCCTCCCTTCATCATAATATGCCTAGGTTTAAGGAGGCTCTAGGGACTAAGGATGTGTTTAAGACAAGTTATATAGTAGAATCTTTTAGCTCTTATGTCTAGTTAACTTCTACTTTCTAATAAGTGACTTTAATGTAACTTACTAAGATGGTAGGTTAAATCACTAGCCCATGTCCCTATTAAATCCTTAAGGTTAAAACGATAATTAGACTTAATATTAATGATGCTAGTAAGCTTATGTCAAAGACATAGTAGGGCCTAGTAATGACTTCACTTACTTAGTATGCTCTCTAGTACTAGAATGAAGGATTCTAACTAAAGCTCTTGCTTAATATTACTCTTATTCATAGCAACTAGATTAGAAGGCTTTACATTCAACTCTTTTACCATAGCCTTATACCATTCTAGAGACCTTAAACTTCTAACTTTGTTTAGCCTCTACCTTTTCCTTTTGTTTAATGCTTTCACTAGGGTTTTAACGATTTCTACTACCTTCTTTAAGCTCATTCTTTAGTCTCTCTCTAGCCTATTCCTTATATGCACTTCCTAACACTATAAAGTAAGTGACTAGTTAGTACTCTCATTAGTAAGGCATTACTTATAGTGCTAGTTAGATGCTTTATCTACTATAGTAAGTGTTAAAGGTTATGTAAACGACAGCTAAGAGCTGTTAAGGTAAGGGAGAACAAGGGTTACCCTTTCTAGTAATGATAGAAGCACTTTACTTTTCATAGCATAAGGACTACCTAGAGGAATAGTTCATTAGCTAGTCTTAATTATCTCCCTTAGAGGTCTACTAGATAGTTACCCCTTACTAGGTGTCTACTTCTAGACTTATCCTTATAATCTAAGAATGTTTTAGTAAGAAATGAGTAGGTTAAAGTAAAGATAGTTAGGAAATAGAAAAGGGGAAAAGTAGTAATAACTAAAGAAGGAAGGGGTGAGGAGATAGAAGAGAGTAGTAAGGTAAAAGGCTCTTATGAGTAGAAAATGACATAGAGATAGACTAGTGTTATAACAAGTAGCTACTACTATAAGAGATAAAGGGTTAAAGTAACCTTACGTAAAAGACTATCTCTAAGTTCCCTCTAGCATAAGGCCTAATTACCCTAAGGGTATAGTAAAACTACCTACTATCTCCTCATTCTTCTTTTCCTTATCCTTTTCTACTCTCTTTCTCTTTACCTTATAAGGTCTAGTAACTATAGCTACTACTAAATTCCTTACATCTTTTATAACCTTCTTTACGCCCTCTAGTAAGGAGAACGTAAAGGAGTTCTACCCCTTAAGGAGTAGTACTATATCCTTCTTTATAGCTAGAATAGTCTAGTAGACGTACTATACTACATTAGCTCTAGAATAAAGGAAGAATGTAATGGGAATACTTACATAAAGACTATCCTTAATAAAGAGGTAGAGGGTAACGCCCTTTAGGTAGGCTAAAGCCTTAGCTAGAGTTTAAAACTTTAGCATAGTAGCGCTAGTAATGTTAGTAATGCAAGCTACCTCTTTAGTAGTAGAGATAACGTTAGTAGGAACGAGAGAGAACGTAGACTTAGCGTTAATAATAGCCTAGTATTCTAGGCCTAGGAACTAAGCTAGCTATCCTTAGGTATTCACTAGGAACGTTTTGTTCGGTCGAGATATCAACGCCAAACTGCCTCAAGGCATTGCTCTTTGCCGCCGTCCCACTCGCACTAACCAACACTTCCACCGTTGCTCCCACGTTTAAAAGCTCAGAGCCATCCGAATCTAGGGCTAACTGGGACCACTGCAGCGGCTCAATTGGTTATGTATATTCAAAGTGGGAGCCTTCTAAGCGTCGTTCGGCACGGGGCGGAAGAGATGTGCCATAAACACAGGAGACTGGTTGACAGAATGTGGTGAACACGCCGAGCGTGCTGAGAACATTGGTCCTCATCGTTCCAGTGTGAATCAAGTGATTGTAGGCGCAAGGAAACTCCCAAAAAATGCGACGATACGAAAGACCGCAATGCTCAGTGGAATAAAAATATCGGACTTTGGCTATCCAACTTCTGGGTGTCTGGGACTCCCCTTATAACGAGTGAACCCCTCCTCCGCCTCCTTGCGTAACTCACAATTAGGGGTTGGTTAAGGGGGGTGAGACATTTGCCTCGGACGCCAAGTCGGTGCAGTGTAATATTGATGCGCCACGGAGATTTTATGGCTAGTCATAATAAGGGGTGGCGGTCCCTTGCTTGGTTCGGCCACGACACTGGCACGACATTAACAAACAATCATGACCAAAGTTTCCAATGCCGACAATGTTCCCTTCCTCAAGCTTCGTAGCGTTATTGGAATGTCAGTACGAAAGGAGTTGATTTTGCGACTTAAAGTAGATCTGAAGTTGTAAAGGGAGGAAGATTGGAAAGGCGTGATGTGAGATGTCTCAAAATCATCGGCCTGGATGCCAAACCTGTCAGTTATTTTCGGGCGGACCCCTCCCTTCCTTGCTATTTTCACCACGAGGTAACCCACACATCTATGAAGCGTGACACAAGATCGACAACAGAACAAGGCGCTATCAATCTGGTCTGCACAGCTCACTTCAATCACATTTCACAAATACAAAATCATACTGCACGGTCTGCTCAACGCATCCATTCTATTATCTTTGACGACATCTGGCATTGTAGCTTTAAGCCAGCGAGCATAAAAGTCATGAGTTCCTCATAAAAAAAGACCAGGCATTGTATCGAAAAAGCAATAAGATATATGCTTTTACTTTGCCAAACCAGATAGCCATCTGGGGCTTGGCAACAAAAGAAAACGTGGCCGTCCGTGACTGCAGTCAGATGCCAGAATCCCAAGTAAATGCAGATTGAACGCCGGCGGATTTTTTGCACGCGCTGAAGAACAAGTATACAAAGAAGTCAATCCTCAATTCACTGCCACCCTTTCCAAATGCCCGGGGAAGTTAAGTCTTCTCGAAATGTAAGATCGGCCTTGATGTACATCCGCCGTGCCGACACACGAGGTCAGCTTAGTTCTGGTTCTCTGGGCACTGGGCCTGGACGTGTCCGGGCTGTCTGCACTTGTAGCAAGTGCGCTCAGCAGAGGTCTCCGATGGGCAGTCCCTGCTCAAGTGACCGGTCTGGCCACAGTTGTAGCACTTCTGGCCCTGGGTGCAGTCACGCGACATGTGGCCAACGCCACCGCACGAGTAGCAGGTCTGCTGGCGTCCACCGTAACCGCCGGCACCGCCACCGTAGCCACCGGCACCGCCACCGTAGCCAGCGTTCTGGTAACCACCGGCACCAGCCTCTGGGCAGTTGCGGGCAATGTGTCCGACCTTGGAGCACTTGTAGCACTCCTGGCCAGCTCCACCTCCGAAACCGCGTCCGGCACCCATACCCTCAGCAGCGGGGTTGGCGCAGTCACGGCTGATGTGGCCGGGTTGGCCGCCTGTGACGGTGTGTGAGCTCATGCGTGATGTTTTGGGGGATTGTCAAACAAAACTTACACTTGTAGCAGGTCTTGTCCTTTGGTCCCTCTGGGCACTCGCGGCTCATGTGTCCCTCACCTAAAAATTGGGTAAGTGGAGGTCAAGATGTCAGGTACTTGGGTTTACGAACCACCACAGTTGTAGCTATCTCATCGTCAGTCACTCATTCTCGGCAGTTCACAGATTTCGAACATACCACTTGGCTGGGCCACGGGTTGGGCAGTCACGGGCCTGGTGAGACTGGTCACCGCCTATGTGTATCGGTCAGTAGTGTTCGTTTGATGAGTTATGTGTAGTATGTGAGTTTTCCGATGGGACATTTGCGGCAGAACTGGCCTTGGGCTCAATGCGCTGTGACGTGCAAATGAAATCCAGATCATATCGGCGCGTAGCTCAAGCTAATTGAAGCATGTTCTTGGAAAATTGTGCGGGTGGCGAAAATCGTGTGGTATGTGAGGGGTAGGATAGAAGGCGATGATTGCACGTACAGTTGTAGCATCCACGCTGCTGCTGGGGGGCTTCTCCGTAGTTCATCTTGAATGATTTTGTTGGGTAGAGTTTCTAGATCGGAAATGTCTGGTCAGCTTGTGTTTATTCGCGGGTAATTGTTGAGGTTGACGTTGAGGTTGCAAAGTTTAAGAAACCCCAGAGTAGTAGAGTGGCGGGGAAACGTGGGGATCGTCGCAGCCAGGATCTTATTGACAGCTCTGGAGAAGAGGAGGAGTAAATTGACATACAGTTTAGGAGTTGTAGAATTTGATGAGACGAAAATAAAATCGTCTGGGGCGTTATGAAGGGAGAAATTGACCGAAAGTTAAAAAGTTGAAGGTTCTTGTATTTCTCAGAAACGGCTGAGCAACGAGAAACCTGGGTTTTCTTTTCCAAACCTCGCCAAACTCTTGAATGCTCCAAGATCGATTTGTGGAAGACGCTAGCAGGGAGAAGCGGCGAATGGGAGGTTGTGATTGGTGGAGACGAGAGTTCATGTGGGTATCCAGGGCGGTGAGCTTAAATGGGGATGGAAAAACAATCGTCCGGGTGTGGAGTTGGAAGAGTTTACAGCGGTACAAAGTTCAGGTTGACTGTAAAAAGTACAAAAAGGACAAAAATAGAGTGCAGAGGTACATACAAAGAGGAAGAGATGTAAACAACGATAGGCCCTATACACCTATAAACATATAAGCAAACAACTGGGACGATTAGAAGAGGAATAAAGGAGTAGATATAATATTATATATTATTATTTATTACTGTGCTGTATTCTGCTGAAAAGCCGCGTTCAGTCATTTTCAGCCATTTTCAGCCATACGTAATAGACAGAGTACATACAACAGTACTGGTACGTACCCCAACTTGACAAACTCGTGGCAAGTCATGGCAAGTGCACAGACCATGTCATCCCAGCCTCGTCGCGGTCGTTGCAGTCGTCGCGGTATCAATGGCAGCCAAGGGCAGTCACTATAGCGGTCACAGGCACTCACGAACAATGGCGAGTTGCACGGGTCTACACGCGAGATAGGCCGCTGCAGAATCCCCCAAATGACCCTGGGATTCTTGTATTCTTGTATTCCTAGGAACCATGGATCGATGGGGCGAGGGGCACCTGGCGTTGTTTGAAGCTCTGAGAGAGATTTGCGACCGCGTGGGAGACGACAATGCGAGAGGTTGGCCGCTCCTCCTTGCCCCTCCTCCTCCTCCTACCAGTCATGGAAAACACAGCTAACACTAATCCCTCCCAAAGACCTTGCACAGTCGATAAAGAAGCCAGATGGCGCGACGTTCATTCAGGAGCTCCGCGAGCTCCAACAAAAGGCTGACATTGCCGACATTATAACAACGGACAACGGCCATTCTGCCGACATTCAACTTGCGTCCAATGAACCGAAGGCATTCGCCAAGCAGCTCCAGGAATGGAAGTGGAAGGCCCAAATACTCGATACTCTACACAATAACGACGGCGATGCCGCCCCCCCACTCGCCATCGCTGACCCAAAGGTGAACGAGCTGGCTGTCGGTCTCCAAGGCCTGCGCGAAAAGGCTCAGCTATACGATGAGATAAATGGATCGTCAAAGCCAGATACCGGCGACGTCCAAAGCCGACTCAAAGACGCCTTGTCTGTTCGGAAAGAACTCATCTCCAGATTAAGACGAGTCCGGGAAAACAGGACCCAGTGGATCCAATATGCACATAGCCTCGCAAAACGGCTCGAGAAGAGGGAAGCAACGCTGGCGGAGCACGGCTTGCTCAATGGGACCCCTTTTCAAAACAAGGGTATTGGAATGGAGCGTCCCATGACATCCGAGCCGGACATTATATTCAAAGAGCCTCGAGCCACCGACCCATCGCGAGTCACGCCAGAACATGCGCCCCTAGGGTTGAATCGTTCTCTGGACCTGCCAGGAACGACGGATGGCAATGATCTTGATGGAGACACCATGGTGGCCACACCAGGCACAAAAACCCCGAAGCCAGTGACATTAGCCCATGTTCTGCGGGAGCCACAAAGTGTCTCCAAGGTAGTACCTGAACTTGAGATACCAACGTCTAGTTCTGGACAACCCGCACAACTCGATCGGCCCCAGACTGCTGTGAAAACTGCAGATGAACTACCTCAACTGCCACGACTTGCGCCCTTACAGGAAGCGTCATGGGACCGTGGTGCGACCGCCAATACCGTCCCCGCGTCCTCACAGGAGCACCACACCAGTTCGACACAAGGTGAAGCGGATGATGCGGCATTTGACCTACCTGCCGGCCTTGATAATCACCCCGTAGTAACATCATCTGTCAAGTACCAAGCCGAACCTTCTTCAGATGCTCCAGTTGTTGTATCAACCAGGGCTGTGCGGAAACGGAAGGCCAAGTCCTCGCCACAAAAGGTCAAAATCAAGACAGAGACTGAGCTCAGCAGCCCCGTCGCTTTCCTCGGTATCAGTACCATGGAACCACAAGAGAGCTTGGACCTCGATGAAATTGGCCAGAAAACTGTCACGCCAAAGAAGAAGCGGCGGGTCGACGATCCCGGGTTTAGCTTTCCGGGAGATGATGAAGCCGAGTCAAATTATTATCACTACAAACATCCACCCACATTCAATGAAGTTATGGGAAGGTCGCCCATTCTAGGGGAACCAATCACGCCGCAGATAACACGGCGAGAGCCTCAAAGGATTACTGCCCTGCAACCAAAAAGCTCAAATAAACCGATCATCCCTCGCACCTCATCCAAGTATACACCTGCCAAACGCCTTGGACGTGCCGAGGCTCCAGGTGAAGTCCCCTTTGCAGAAGACGGCGAAAGTGAATCCCGGATAAACGGAACGGCACAAAGTCGCAAGCTTCAAGGGACAAAACTTGACGCTTGCCAGCGGTTGTCATCTCTACTCAACGAAACTTCCCCAAATAGTTCGCTATTTCAAACCCCCAGTACTATACCTAATAAGAGAACGCCACGCACGGCTGGCAATAGTCATACTTCCACAGCAGAACGTGACAAAAGAAGGGCTGCAAAGCGCATAGAAGCACTTAGGGATGCCTCCGATGGTCCTGACGACGAACCCTTTCGATCAAGACCGCTCTGGCGGTTAGGCCTTGAACATTTCAAGGTTAATCCGGATCATAATCAAGGATATGACTATGCCTTTCGAGATGTCGTGAGGGGACGAGAACAGCGAAAATGCCTTCCCGGATGCACAAACCCAGAATGCTGTGGCAATGGATTCAGGAAGTTGGCAGAACTTACGACAGGCCAGGCGAAGAACCAGTCTTCAGACATGGACGCTGAAGACGAGCGTCTCCTCGAAGACTTTCTTGGTGGTAATATTCACAAGCTACAGGTCATGTCTGCGGATGGAAGGCAGGAAACACTCATCCAAGCCAAAGCGCGGGATCTGGCGAATAGGCACGGGAAGCATCGGCATGCGTTTGAGAGGCGTCAGAGCCCACCAGGCTTTTGGAGAGCAGACTTCCCCACCACGCAGGAGGTTCAGTCTGACCGTGCGGAGGCTGCGGATTTTGAGAGAGAATTGGTTCGAAAGAGATACGAAGAGGCCATGCGCGGAGGGGGGAAGTGGATGTTTCGTGATGAATAAAGTTTTGATATCCAGGCATTTGGGCCACAGCATAGACTAGAATCGCTACTACCATTATCTAATTGAGCGGCATGTCAATAATACAACATTAATACCTTCTTAAAATATGCGACTATTCCTGCGTATTGGGCGTTAAATCTGGGTTTGATTTTACCTACGATGATTCTCATCCAGGAGTCGTCAGCGAACACGTGAAGTGTGGCTGTGAGATGGGACTCTTGTAATTGCTTACTGTGTACCCACCGAAACCACGCTAAGCCTGGAATTAACGGATGCCGTCAACGTCGCGCCCGGATGCAAGGGAGTCAAGCAACAATCTTCGAACACAGTCCATTATCGGTTCGAATTCGCATTCGCCCTACATCGATATCGATCGCGCAGTGCCGGCCGCACATCTCATCGATACCATGGCAGACACAGGACCAGAGTTAGATCGCGACGACTCCATCTCCTCCCAAGACCCCCATAACAAGAAGACCAAGAAGATAAAGAACAGGAGACCAGCAAGTGCGTCTACAGATCCCCCCGGCGATGAAATAATCCAAGATACAGGGCTGCGCTGACCCAGGATAACAGATACTGCGTTCAGACAACAACGGCTGAAGGCATGGCAGTAAGTCGAAGACCCTTATTCGCCGCGACAGACCCCTCCAGCTGATACGAGACCATAGGCCAATTCTCACGCCGAAAACCGTGCTACCGCTCTTTTTTGCCATTGGAATAATATTCGCACCCATTGGCGGGGCGTTGCTGTACGCCAGCGCACAGGTATGGCAGTCGACATCTTCCAAAGGGTTTTTCGTCGCAAGATAAACTGACCAGATACGATATAGGTCCAGGAGATCAGCCTTGACTACACACACTGCTTCGACCAGGCGCCAAACATAACGGAAACGAAAAAGACTGGTGAAATGCCCGCGGGGCTAGCGACCTGGCATTTCCACGACGTGGAGACTAGCAACCCGACAGCATTTTGGTCCCGTCAAACCATCAATTACACCTTCCCGAATGGAGTTGAACTCCAAAATGTCACGCAGTGCTCTCTCATCTTTGAAATCCCAGCGCCGATGAATCCTCCGGTCCTCTTCTACTACCGCCTCACAGACTTCTACCAAAACCATCGCCGCTATGTGAAGTCCTTCCAGGCGGATCAGTTGCGCGGGGACGCCGTTGACAGCGCCACTATTGATTCGTCGCTCTGCGACCCCCTGCGCCTCGACAACCGCAGTCGACCATACTACCCCTGCGGGTTGATTGCCAACTCAATGTTCAACGATACATATACCTCACCTGTCCTCCAGAATGTGCAGAAAGGCACTGCAGACTCCTCAGTGTACGAGATGAAGAACAACAGTGGGATTGCTTGGGACAGCGACAAGAAGCTTTATGGGAAGACAAAATACACTCTTGACCAAATCGCGGTCCCACCGAACTGGGTGGATAGATACGGAGGCGTTGACTATACGGAGGCACATCCTCCACCAGTCCTCGAGGATGACCAGGCATTCCAGGTGTGGATGCGCACGGCTGGTCTCCCGACATTCAGCAAGCTGGCCCAGAGAAATGATGACGACGTTATGAAGACCGGAACATACCAGGTGGATGTCAACCATTTCTTCCCAGCTGATATCTATGGCGGCACCAAATCAATCATCATCTCAACGCGCACGGTTATGGGAGGTCGTAACCCCTACCTCGGTATCGCATTTGTCGTCGTTGGCGGACTGTGCATCCTCCTAGGGGCCATATTCACGGCCACTCATCTCATTAAACCAAGGTACATCCCCATGACTTCCCTTCTTCGTGAGTTCAGATATTAATTCCAGGTAGAAAACTCGGCGACCACACATACCTCTCGTGGAACAACGACCAGCCTAGCTCCGCGACAACAACAGGCCGCGAGGGTGGGCGTGAAGGGGCTTGAGCAGGTGGGGGTCAGTGCGAATTGTAAATTATGATCATGATTCATCCTTTTTCTTCTCATCGTTCGGCGCGCTTGGTCTGGTTCTGGGTTTTGGGTTTCTACAACATGCGTGTTGGAGATGAGATTACTTCCTAGTTGTTAAAATAGTTATTCACGTGAGGGTTTATAGATCTGCAGGCCTCGTAACAGGTGATTGACTGTTCATTGTCGCCGGTATTATTCTATCTTACAAATTGCATTCGCTTTAACAGTCAAACGCCTTTTCCTCCGTGACAACCATCCCATAGATCAGAGCGATCTGTCAATCTAGCATCGATGCTCAATGCTTCCTCTTCTTCTTCGGCGCGTCATCCTCGCTGTGCCCGCCTTCCCTATCCTTCCTCTTCGCCTTCGCTTCCAGCTCGTCCCAGTCGTCGCCCTCTTCCTCGTCACTTACTTCGCTCCCGTCATCAGAAGCCTCTGCACTGGCCTCTTCGTCGAAGTCGCTGTCGTCCTCTGAGCTCTCCTCGCTGGCCGCAAGCTCCGCGTCCGACATCTCAAAGGCGGACTCCTCAGACTCGTCATCCGCGTCTTCGTCATCAGACTCAGTGGCAAGGAAGGACCATCCGCCGTCAGCAAAGAAGGCATGGGGATCTGCCGTCACAGTTTTCATGATCGTAGGCCAGTTCAAGTTGAGAGGGCCGTCGCTGAATGGTATGTTGACTGAGTCCAACCACTCCTTGACGTTTTCAAGTGACTCGACTGGGATGGTGTTGATATGTGCTGGAGCCCTGTGGAAGTCTTTGAAGACAAACACCATATCAAAGTTCTTCAGCCCGAATTGGACACGTTCGAGATGAGCAATTTCAATGTCGTCTAGGGTGATGACCATGAAAGGCGGCTCTGTGAGCTGCACCAAGCAGTCTGTAGACGGCTGGCAGAAAACATTCGACCTAAACGGCACACCGTTGAAGCCGAGCTCACGGAAGGGGATATCAACGTCGACGTTCTCGCTCTTCCCAGCATCGGCGATCTTCTGCGCGAAGAGCTGGAACTGGCGATCAAGCTCCGCACGGCGTCGGCGTTCCTCTTGTTCAGCCTCAAATTCCTCCTCGTCACCATACCTGTACTTGCGCTTCCTATTTCCAGTTTCATCAAATTGAATATCTGTGGCTTCACGGTAGAACTGAACATCCTTGGTCTTCTTCTTTCCAATGAGAATAGGGTCCTTGAGATGAACATGAATGATCACAATTAGTTCATGCTGGCAAGGCTGGAAGAAGAGATGCTTGACGTTGCTGAAGAGGATATCCACGCGATGCGCAGGGTTGAGTGGCGATTGGTATCGAAGACCGTTCTGATGGATCTCAACCTTTCCTGGCACACGTTTTCCGTCCATCACCGGGCGAATGAAGACGTTGTCCATGACATTCGGTCGGCGATCTATTTTATGTTAGCAATGGTTTGCGGGATTAGATCCGATTTAACTCACTCCTGATTTCAACAAGCTTGTCCTGCTCCACGACATCCTCCAATTCCTTCTTCTCCTGTTCACGCTTCGCCGCGTCTCGCTTCATGTTGCCAATTTGGTTGGCAATATCTTGTAGGCGATCTCCATCGTGGGATCGGAAGGTGAGACTGCGAACGAAATGCGCTGAGGCATCCTCGAATGGCTGGTCGTCTTTCCTGCCAACACCTTGCCCAGGTGATAAAAAGTTCACCCGGAGGTACGCAAAGTCTCCTTCGTCGCTTTTGCTAGCATTTTTGATCGTCTGGATGTGGAACGGCACCGGCCTGCCCATAATGGGAAGTACAATCGTGGAATTCTTCTGGTCCATGACAATTGCAAGGTCGCGAACCTTTGGCGGGAATTGGTTGTCGCGTTTGTACGATTCGAAGCGCTTGAACTTCTTCACAGCAACGCCATTCTTGTTGCCCGTCGCCTCAGCATATCGTGCCAGGCCCTCCTCTTGCTTCTTTTGGGCCAGCTCCTTCTGATGCTCACGTCTGCGCGCCTCGGCGCCCTCGTCAGCTTGGGTTGTTCGCTCCGCGCGAAGTTTGCTCTTAACAATGTTGGTAGTTGCTACAGCGCCAACCTTCGAGTCTTTCTTCTCCTTGGGTTTTGGTGCTGGCTCTGCCTCCTCGTCGTCCTTGAAGAAGAAGGAGGTGGCGTCTAGATCCGATGGAGCGTCCCCAGTGAAAACGACCGCGTCCGAGGCTGCTACGCGTACGGTATCTGAGAGTACTAAGGAGTAAACCTTGCTCTTCTTGTCTTGTGGAGACGGGTTTTCAATGTCGTTGAAACCAGTTGTTACGCAGAGCGTCATGCCATCCTTCAACGTACGGGTGCTCTTTCCGTTAAGAAGCAGAGTCGAGTCCTTTGTCTCAATCCCAATGCCTGCGCCCACGTTCCTAAGAAAGTTCTTCTCTAGTTCAGGTTTCTTTGCCCTGACTAATGACAACGCCTTGCTGTAGATCTCTTTGACAACTGCGCCATCGCGGGTTTCTTTGAGAACTAGCGCATGGACAGCAAGCAACAATTTGTAGTTGCTCTCTTGGGATTTGTTTGGGTCCACGAGGTATGTGCGTGCAATCATAGAGCAGTAGGTCTTGTAGCGAAGTCCCACGGTAGCAAGGATGACTCCGGCATGAAGGTTCTCGTCGTCTGTCTGCGCTGACATCTTCAAGTCGAACTTTCCACCGCTCTGAATAATTGGCCCATGTGTCCAATCAAGTTGTCCTGGTTCAAAGTCCGTTGGCATCTTCTGGTTGTTTGGTAACTGGACGGTAGTCCAGAACTTTGTGTCATCAATCTTGTTGTCGATCTTGGTCGCCAAGGTACTATGCTTCACTTTCTTCTCCTCGTCTAGGATATTCGACATCTCCTCAACAAAGTATGGGTTCATCAGAGCAATACATGCTTTGGAAGCGTTCCTCATGGCGCGCAGCTCGTTCTCGTCCTTGACTGCGAGGGCAGCCGCGGAAATTGCTGGCGCCACATCCACCTCCTCCACTTCTTTCGAGATATCGCCATAGACCTTCTTCCACTCGTTGATAAAGGGTCCCGTGGAGGTGTCCTTGGAAAGAACACCGACTTTTTTGCCGGAAGATTTGATCACATCTGTGATTTTTTGGAAAAGCTTCTCGTTTTGGTCGGCATCTTTGCCTCGCACGAGGACCTCGAGCGGGATTTTGCCACCCTTCAACGGCTCCAAATGTTTGGCTGGTACGTGTCAGTTTGGATGACCTCGAGGTATCTGTAGGAATTGGATGCCTACCTTTCTTTGCCGTCGTAACGACGTAGAGAGTGTCGAGAGTGAAGAGGAGCAGGGTTGCTGGGAACTCATATCCCAAAAGCCAGAACTAGATCGGTTAGCATAAACTTTTCATCCAACAGCCGTATTCTGATCGCGTACGTGAATTGCATTATTCTTCTGAAACTGTGCGCTCTCCTCGGTCTTGCCCATGAGGATGAGTACACTCGAGGCGCCGCCGAATACTGTGTCGCCAGAACGCTTGTCTGCCTTCCATGCTGAAAGGAAGTGACCGAGTCGCTCCTGAAACAGCTGACTGTCAATCTTGATCTCTGCCATGATGATGACGAGCTTCAGCCGTGGCAGAGGAAGAGTTGAAGATTGATTGAAGAAAGTCGCGCGGTGGTAAGGCAGCTGTAAAGTGGTTTCGCGACGACGTGATGCGCTAAGCCGCGTTGGAACGTGGAATTGAGTGAGGTCACGTGTAACTCAGTTGGCCACCCACCGAACGGCCTAGTCTGCGTTCGTTTTAGCGTTTTAGCGGGGAGTGAGTTTGGAGGAACATTTCTAAATTCTGACGCTGTTTTTGAAGCGGAGCGTTAAAAGGTCCGCACAATTGCGCACTCCTACCACAACGACAACTTTCGATAGAATTCACTCTTGCCAGTGAACAATGGCTCAAGGAGAGATCAAGTCGAAGCTGGGTTCGGCAAAGGGCAAAAAGCCAGGTGTCGACGCAAAGAAGGGTAAACGCACTATTGCGCCCAAGCGGAAAGACCTCGTCAAGAATGCCAGAATGATCAAGGTATGCGACATTTTATATATCTCTACGGTCGTCTACATAAGCTAACAGATGTAGAAACATTCGGGTGGTCTCACGGCCATGACGGAGAGAACGCTGGGCTCGAAGGCTGGTCACTTGGAGATCTTGAAGGGCGGGAAGAAGAACAAGGACATGAAGGCAGAGGTGCCAAAGGGAGGGTCGAAGAAGTTTGGCTGAGTGGCCATTCGGATTTGGTGTGCGCCATATCTGTACACCGTATCCCAATCACCGTCAGAGTGGTATCACAGATGAGCCTCCAAGAGAGCGGTCAAGAAGAAGACTGGTGATGGAAAACACAAGGCCCTGGTGAACCGAGGCATCAAACCACCAGCAAGAGTATAGAGCCACACGGGACTGTTACCGCCGAGAAGCTATACATAACGCCCCCCACTGAGAGAGAATTACAGCCGAAGCCAACAAAAAGCCGGCCAACACACGTCTCGCCAGTCAGCTCGGATTCGGTCCCAGAGTTCGCTCTGGTGCAAAATAGAACTAATGTACGGATGCGCAAGGTGACGGAATTGGGCGTCCATAATGGTCTAGAATTTGATATACTCTCAATACACGTTCCAAGCGTTTCAGGTTCCAAGCTGATTCGAATATGAATGGATGTGAATATGTATGAATATGAAAATGCATCGGTGCTACTCTACGCGAACCACGAAAACCGCGCTTGTTCCTGTCGTCGTTTTCGTAATCGTATTCTAAAGCCGAATTTATCCCCCACAACCCCATCCTGCCTTTATAATTATACTGCTAGTATATCCACATAAGGGAGCAAATTGCTAATGTCGTGGTACTGCCTGGCTCCATAACCCCATGGCTTTCAATGTATACTGTGCATAAAAACTTTCTCATAATCTTTGTCGGGGTGTTAACGAACCAAATCTGCCAATTAAATTGTCGGCTCTTGGCTCGGATCCATTGTTTACGCGCTTGCGTCCCAACTCAAGGGGCTGCACAAGTCGTGTCCACTTCCCCTACTTTTTTGTACACGTCCAAGAACCCCCCCTCAAGGCTGTTTTGGCGATTCGTGGCTTTACTTAAAGCTTCATCACTCCTGCAGAGATGTCGTCTGGACGTTATTCACTACGGGCTACGCCTAAGTAAGTCCCCCGCGAGGGCTCACAGTTCCACTTGCCACATACTGACCACCGAACAGAAAGACGAGCCACCCGGACTTCGTCGAGACTCCTGCTCCGCGTAGAACCAATCGCCGCAAGTCACAGTTCCCCGAGGACGAAGGCGAGGATTCCGCATCTGCCACCGAAAGTACAAAACGCGAAAGTCTCGAGCCACGGCGAACAACGAGATCGAGCAGCATGGCGCGATCAGACTCTGGAGAGGTGTCGGCCGCCTTACCCAACGGCAATGGCAATGCCAATGGCAATGGACAGGTCACGAACCGTCGCGCAAAGGCTACGAATGGCTCTGCCACGAATGGCTCCGCGCAGAAAAGTGTTTCCAGCGCGTCGGACAAGATTATGGCAGTCGAAGGGTGGCAACCAGGGTTGGACCCCAAGATTGACTACAGCGGCCATATGGAGTTCGGGGGTCCAGTTGGCGTCACCGCCATGATGATTGGATTCCCGACATTGATGTACTACATGTGGATTGGGGCCACATATTACGATGGAAAGTTTCCCACGCCTGAGCCTGGCGAGAGCTTTGTCGATTTCGCAAAGCACATGGGCAATTTGGTGTACGAAGGCGCGTTTCCGTCGCTGAAGGCCTGGACCATGTACTGGGTATTCTTCGTCGCAGAGGGGGCCTGCTACTGCTTGCTTCCGGGTGTTTACGGCTACGGGAAGCCTCTACCTCATGCTGGCGGAAAGCAGTTGAAGTACTACTGCTCGGCGGTCGCTTCGCTCTACACCACGGCCATCGTTATGGCCGGCCTTCACTTCTCTGGCATTTTCCCACTTTACACCATCTTGGACGAGTTTGGACCGCTGATGTCGGTGGGCATCTTGACCGGATTTCTCGTATCGATTGTTGCATATGTCTCGGCACTGCTCCGCGGCGCCCAGCACAGGATGACGGGCTACCCCCTCTACGACTTCTTCATGGGTGCGGAGCTCAACCCCAGAATGTTTGGAATTCTCGACTTCAAGATGTTCTTCGAGGTCAGGATCCCATGGTACTTCCTCCTCCTCCTGTCGTCTGCTACGGCCGCAAGGCAGTACGAGAACTACGGCTATGTCTCCGGCGAGGTCTGGTTCCTTATCATGGCCCACTACCTGTACGCGAATGCATGTTCCAAGGGCGAGGAGCTGATCATCAGCACTTGGGATATGTACTTTGAGAAGTGGGGCTTCATGCTCATCTTTTGGAACTTGGCAGGCGTGCCCATGACTTACTGTCACTGCATCCTCTACCTTGCAAACCATCACCCCGACACCTACCGCTGGAACCGATACGCCCTTGGTGCCCTGTTCGTCACATACCTCTTCGTATACTGGATTTGGGACACAACCAACAGCCAGAAGAACCGTTTCCGTGCCGAGGAGACCGGAAAGCAGGTTATCCGGAAGGCATTCCCACAACTTCCATGGCAGGCGGTCAAGAACCCAAGGGTGATCAGGACAAAGGATGGCCACAGCATCCTTGCTGACGGCTGGTATGGCCAGGCGCGCAAGATCCATTACACCTGCGACCTGTTCTTTGCTTTATCGTGGGGTTTGATCACCGGCTTCAGCAGCCCGTTCCCATGGTTTTACCCTGCCTTCTTCGCAGGCATGATTTCACACCGAGCATTGAGAGATATTCAGAAGTGCAGAGCAAAGTACGGAGATGCGTGGTTGGAGTATGAGAAACTTGTTCCGTATCTTTTCATTCCGGTAAGCAATGACCCCTTTGACCCCATATATTATTCTGATTCTAACTTGTTACAGTATGTCATTTAAGCTATTCTGGCCTCGCGGCTGTATTACTATTATCTTCTAGGGGGGTGAGCAATTCGAGTTTAATGGGGTGATAATAGTTGATTAGCTGTACATATAATGCTGTGCCGTAAAGGTAGCAAAGGTAAATATAATTACATAAAAATATAATAACGTGTACGGGAGTAAAGTATAGCTGTTCAAGAGCCTGTTCAATTGGCAAGTTTATCTGAATTTTGTGATGAAGTGAATCCCCGCGTATTGTTTCATTTACCAAGAATGCGTTTGGTATAATATTACGTCTGAGAGGACATGGCACTTCGCAGTTTCCATCGAAAATCCATCACAAAATACAATCCATAAGGCATAATAGAAACCATGGTATAATTGCCTTCCATCAATAGACATCCTGTGTGCTTAATTATTTTCTTGGTAGATTTCTTGGTAGACAAACGGCTGAGCCACAAAACGCCTGTGCCACAGTTGAAGTTGTTGAGCCACAGCTGTCCTGGCGTCAGACCCTGAAGGTACAGGGTAACTTTGCTAATTTCTGTCACTGTGATAGGCAACTCAACCCCCCTCCTTGCTCTCATGGCCTCTAGGTGCATGAATTCCAGTACATAATAATATTAAAATCCTCACATTAATCATTCACGGGACGCGACTAATTAGAATAACGCGCACCTCACTGCCATCAACAAAAACAAAACCTTCAAACCATCGCACGACGACACCCCTGAGTTAGTTTGCAAACAGAATCACCCCTCGCGTCTTCTTCGGACTGTTTATCTGATGAGCACAGGCATCAGAGATTCCATCAGTGGG
This sequence comes from Pseudogymnoascus sp. BL308, assembly GCA_001630595.1. Taxonomy (NCBI): domain Eukaryota; kingdom Fungi; phylum Ascomycota; class Leotiomycetes; order Thelebolales; family Thelebolaceae; genus Pseudogymnoascus; species Pseudogymnoascus sp. BL308. The sequence continues at coordinate 94,862 of LMYD01000230.1, read as the reverse complement.
GCAAACACCTGACATTTATCCCAACACCGCCGTGGCCCATCCGATCGCCCCTGTGACGACGTCGCGTTGAACCACGGTATTCTAGAGCAGGCCCATATCAAATGATTCTGCGATACTCTTGTTATATATCGATCCCAAGCGCTCTGTATACATAGAGCTTGCGTGTTCCTGGTGACGTCAAATCCCTGGAGCCGCAGCGGCCACATAGCAACCGGCCTACTGCGCGACCGACTTCACGATGGCGCCCGCTGGAGGCGGAGGTGGAGGAGGGAATATTAAAGTCGTGGTTCGAGTGAGGCCTTTTAATGGGAGAGGTAAGTTTGCATGCCTTCCAAACCATAACCCGCTGGGATGCGGCTGCTGGTTCAACCAACCGATTGGCATCGAGGTTCCTGGACTGACTTTCACCGCCTATAGAAATCGATAGGAACGCACGATGTATTGTGCAGATGAAAGGGAACCAGACGGTCCTTGTTCAACCTGACGCCGACGACAAACGTGCGGGTGGGAAAGGGGCCAAGGATGCGAATCAAAAGACGTTTGCCTTCGATAAATCATACTGGTCTTTCGACAAGTCGGACTCGAACTATGCGGGACAAGATAACCTTCACGATGATCTTGGTCGACCGTTGCTCGATAATGCATTCCAGGGCTACAACAATTGTATTTTTGCCTATGGGCAGACTGGGTCTGGAAAGTCATACTCCATGATGGGATATGGGAAGGAGGCTGGAGTGATACCCAAGATTTGCGCCGACATGTTTGAACGGATAGACGTTGTCCAAAAGAACGACCCAAACGTGAAGTGCACAGTCGAAGTCTCATACCTCGAAATCTACAATGAACGGGTCCGCGACCTGCTCAACCCGTCTACAAAAGGAAACCTCAAAGTCCGTGAGCATCCGTCGACAGGGCCATACGTGGAGGATTTGGCAAAGCTTGTCGTGTCTAGCTTCAGCGAAATTGAGAATCTCATGGACGAGGGTAACAAGGCCAGAACCGTCGCTGCGACGAACATGAACGAGACAAGTAGTCGAAGTCATGCTGTTTTCACGTTGACCCTTACTCAAAAGCGACACGATGTTGAGATGAAGATGTCGACAGAAAAGGCAGCCAAAATTAGCTTGGTAGATCTTGCTGGCTCCGAGCGCGCAAACTCCACGGGAGCAACAGGTGCGAGACTGAAGGAAGGTGCGGAGATTAACAGATCCCTTTCCACCCTGGGAAGAGTTATCTCTGCGCTTGCAGACCTGTCGAGCGGGAAGAAGAAGAAGGGCCCAGCCTCTTCTCAAGTTCCGTACAGAGACAGTGTCTTGACGTGGCTATTAAAAGACTCGTTGGGAGGAAACAGCATGACAGCCATGATTGCCGCAATCAGTCCGGCAGATATCAATTTCGACGAGACTCTCAGTACACTGCGATATGCTGATAGCGCCAAGAGGATTAAGAACCATGCCGTGGTGAACGAGGACGCGAATGCTAGGATGATCCGAGAACTGAGAGAAGAGCTTGCAACGCTGAGAGGCAAGCTTGTTGGTGGAGGAACAGGGGGGCCAAGTGAAGACCAGTACGCCGAGGGAACTCCATTAGAAAAACAGATCGTCAGCATCACACAGCCAGATGGTACTATAAAGAGAGTTTCAAAGGCAGAGATTACTGAGCAGCTGAGCCAGAGCGAGAAGCTGTACTCGGATCTCAATCAGACTTGGGAGGAGAAGCTGCAGAAGACGGAGGAAATCCACAAAGAGAGAGAAGCTGCGCTCGAGGAATTGGGTATCAGCATCGAGAAAGGATTTGTTGGGCTACACACACCAAAGAAGATGCCCCATATCGTTAATCTTTCAGACGACCCTCTACTCACAGAGTGCCTCATCTACAACCTCAAGCCAGGGACGACTACTGTCGGCAACGTGGCGACAAATGCTCCGACGACTTCTGAAATTCGATTGAATGGAAGCCGAATCATGCATGAACATTGCGCGTTCGAGAATGTTGACGGAATTGTCACAATCGTGCCGAGGGAGGGTGCGGCAGTCATGGTAAATGGAAAGCGAATCACCGAGCCGCAAAGGCTGAGAAGTGGTTATCGAATCATTCTTGGCGACTTTCATATTTTCCGATTCAATCATCCCATGGAGGCGAGAGCGGAGAGGGCAGAGAGGACGGAGAAGAGCTTACTAAGACACTCTGTGACTGTCAGCCAGCTTCAGGGTATCGAGAGCTTCTCGCCATCTCCGAGTCCAAGGCCCGAGCACCAGCGGAACTATAGCAAAGCTGACTCGGACTTTGATTGGGATGGCAGCCGACCTGATTCTCCTATGCCTCAGAGGGGCCGAGATTCCGACTGGTCGTTTGCGCGGAGGGAAGCTGCGGGAGCTATACTTGGGCCCGACCAAAAAATCGCAGGCCTGACCGACGAGGAGCTCAATGTCCTGTTTGAGGATGTGCAGCGTGCTCGCGCAGAGCGTCAGAATCGTGATGCGGACGACGACTTGGAGTCGACAACGTCGTACCCAATCAGGGAAAAGTATCTATCCAATGGTACCATCGATAATTTCTCTCTCGACACTGCCATAACCATGCCGTCTACACCGAGGCAAGGCGAAGTGGAAGACAAACTACAAGTTCTGCGCGAAGAGATGCAAGGCCAGCTGGAAAAGCAGAAGACAGACTACCAGGAACAGTTGAAGGCTGCCCAGGCTGACAATGTCGAGGTGGAAGAGATTAAGAAGGAGAAGGAAAGGATGGAAGAGAGCCTCAGGGAGGTTAAGGAGGAGATGATGAAGCAGCTTGTAGTCCAGAGGCAGGAGTTTGAACAACGTATCCAAGAGCTGTCGCCGGCATTGCCAGAGGCGGATACTTTTGATGATCTGAACGAGGAAGAGATGGGGATTGCTCGAAAGGCAACGGAGCACTGGCGAAAGCGACGATATGTCCGGATGGCCGAATGCATCCTTCAGTCTGCGGCGATTTTGAAGGAGGCACAGGCGCTGAGCCAGGAGATGGACGAGAGTGTCGTCTTTCAGTTTGTGATTCTGGATACCGGTCATGCTCTCTGCTCATCGTACGATATGGTTCTGATCGGAATTCCCGGGGAAGGCGATGATTCCGCCCTCGAGGACGCACAGAGGCCATGCGTGGCGGTGAGAGTTCTCGATTATAAATCTGGTGTCGCCCACCACTGGAGTCTAGAGAAGCTGAAGGAGAGAGTCAAGGTCATGAGACAACTCCACCAATATATGGACAGGCCAGAGTACATGCAGCATTTCAAGCTCGAAAACCCGTTTGTCGAGACCTGCATGCCCCGGTACACGCTTGTTGGCGACGTTAGTGTTCCGCTGGCTGCTGTCTTTGAAAGCCGCGTTCAGGACTTTACCCTCGATGTTAGGTCGCCGTACACATCAGACTCCATTGGGCTTGTCAAGCTTTCCCTTGAACCCTCATCCGCCAGGGCTCCTACGAATACATTAAAGTTCAACGTCGTCATGCATGAACTGATTGGATTCCCAGAACACGAGGGCACTGAAGTACATGCTCAGTTGTTTATCCCTGGAATATCTGAAGAGGGAGGCGCAACCACAACCGCGATGATCAGTGGCTTCGAAGAGGGGTCAGTCAGATTTGACAGTGTTCACAGCATGAGCATTCCTCTGTTCGGCCCAAAGACCATCTCTCTGAGTGTTTCCATATTCGCAAAGGTATCATCGATGCATCTTGACAAGCTGCTCAGCTGGGACGACCTCCGGGACCATGTTTCAAGCCAGCAGCAACAACGAACCGCTCGAATAGCCGAAAGCCATTTTTATGCAGAAGAGAAACACGACGTCTTTGCTCGAGTTCAATTGCTCGAATTATCGGAAAATGGCGACTATCTCCCGGTCGAGGTCATACAAGCCAACGATATGGACAAGGGGACGTTTCAACTACACCAGGGGCTACAGCGACGGATTGTTGTGAATCTAACACACAGCTGTGGATCCTCTCTTCCGTGGAAAGACAGCTCTAGGCTTCGCATTGGTGGCATTCAATTACTTGATCATCTCGGAAAGGTTGTTGATATGAACTCGTCGACGCCAGAGATTGAATTGAAACTTGTCATGGATCCAATTATGAGGGCCAACTCCAACGGAACCATGAGCGTTGCTCTGGTTGGCCAATGGGACTCGAGTCTGCACAACTCACTACTCCTTGACCGTATGACGGCCGACAAGTACAAGGTTCAAATGAAGATTCTTTGGGACGTGACATCCGACAGCCTTGGGGAGCCAATGACATTTTCGTTGAACGTCTCCTCACAAATTCTATCGCGAGCCTACGTCCGCAACCAGTCCATGTTTTCTGCCCTATGGCAGAGCGTTCGCGTTGTCCACTCGACATCTGCCATTTTCTCGATATGCATACGGCCAATGCCGGTGAAGAAGGTTGGCGACCTCTGGCGAATGAACACGCAGCACGACTACGTCAAAGGCGAGGAGAATCTTACTGGCTGGACACCGAGAGGAGTATCGCTCGTCCATGATTTCATCAACTCTAGGAGACGTCGTGAGCGCTCGGCCGAGATCGAGGAAGCAAAGGCGTTTTATAGCGCCGAGGAGTTGAAGGTTGAGAGCAAGGAGGCTGACGAGGAAGAGGAAGTCCCGCCCAATGAGGAGCTTATTCGCAAGGTTTTGAATCTATGGACGGTCTCTACAGGTCCGATTGAGAACCTGTTACGCAACGCAAACATTGAGCCTCCAACTGATGGCCCTATTGAGCCAAGTCCCGACAGTGCCGTCCGTTTGACGGCGAGCGTGACTCTAATTCAGAGGTCGGCCCAGATTCTCAAAGGAGGATACCTGCTCGTGCCATCGCTTGATAGCAGCAAATGGGTACGAAGGTTTGTAGAGCTGCGGCGTCCCTATCTCCACATCCACTCTATACCCGAGGGAGAGGAGATTGGCATCGTGAACCTACGCAACAGCCGTGTTGACCACCAACCGCAAATCGCCAAGTTGCTACGACAGGACGGCAAGGGGAGGGATAGGAAGGAGACGGTATTCGCAATATACGGCACCGATAATACATGGCTCTTCGCAGCAAGGAGCGAGCGCGAGAAGGTGGACTGGATTTTCAAGATTGATCAGGCGTACTTTGGGAGCGGTAATGGGAGCGCCGACGAGGACACTGAGGCAGAATCGTGATATACTTTGCCTATGACAATGATGAGGGATGTATTAAATGGTTTGATTCGATATGAGAAGCATGATACCCGATCTTTTTAGAAGTAGTGTACATAGATGTAATGTACTGTACAGTTAAGCCGTAAATGAAAACTTTCATATGTGCATTTTCTAAAGCCTCGTCCGCCGCGGCAATATATCCCATTTTCAAACGCGTATCTCCGTTTTACTGTCTTAGTAACTACAGTACAGCGCCACAAGTATTCATACAGAACAGTGCTCAAATTGCAGTGAATTTGTACAAATACTTATGGCGCTGTACTGTACATACATAAGAACTCTAGCAGCTTACATCATCACTACCCACCTAGATATATATGTCCATACCTACGTATAAGATCCTACCTACCTCATTTACCCGTGATGCTTTAGGTATACACCTTTAATGGTACCCGCCGAACACTGATCTTTGTGCTACATTAGAGACTTCTGGGTCCTCGGCGTACAGCGAACCTGAATACCAGTCTGTTTTGCAAACCAGAAAGTCGAAACATCCCATTCCTCGTTCGGAGAGGCCCACTCCACATCAAAATTCCGGAAAATCTCTGGGATCAGTTTTCCCATCTCCATGAGCGATATGTTTTTCCCTATACAAGACCGCGTCCCGTTTCCGAACTGTGTTTTGTCAGTAGCTATCTCGTATATGTGCAGAAGGTAGGGTTCCTCACAGCAAAGAACGACTTCTCCCTGATTTTAAGCTGCTCGGCATCAGCATCTAGCCACCTCTCTGGTCGAAATACGTCGACGTCTTCGCCGAAAACGTCTTTATTCATGTGTACCACGGATGCATTAATACCAACTCGAGTTCCGCCAGGAAGATGGACACCGCAAAGCTCGGCACCGCCTTTGGGAACGAGGCGTTCGAGGGGATATGCGACGGCGGGATGAATACGCATAGCTTCTTTCATGGTTGCTTGGCTGCGCAGATGGTTAGCATTTAAATCTAAGAATGCGAGATTACATCTTACACTACTTACAGATATGGCATCTTGTTAGATTCTTCGAGCGAGACCTTGGTGGATAAAAGGCCGGCGTTATCCATATCGTCTATCTCTTGTTGTAGCTTCTTATAAGCACGAGGGGTCCTAATAAGATAGTATACTATAGCTCGAAGAGAAATTGCTGTCGTATCGCTCCCAGCTAATCTGGAAACATCTCGTCAGTTTCATGAATACTCACACTATATGATAATTGACTTACAGATTGACAAGAAGGAAGAACATAAGGTCATCGTCTGATATGTGCTCTTTAGATTTCTGGGCCTCCTTCCGAAACCAGCTTAGAAAATCCGTTCGCCTCTCTTTGCTACTATTTTCCACATCGTTGTCGTCATATTCCCTAATTGCATCCAGACATATCTGTTTCTCGGTTAGACACTTATCCTAAACCTAGAACCTGGGAGATATTCCTTACCTTTATGAACTTTGGAATTGGATTGCCATCTTTTGCCCAAGGAATACTTGCCATTACTGCCGATACTAGTTTGCTTCCAAGTAGCCAGTTATGCAAGCTTTTGACGTTGCCTACGAGTCCGGCATAATGCAACCCAACTTCTATGCCGCTAATCATGTCATCGATATCTTTCTCTTGCTCCATGAACCCAAAGGTGTGCTGGAAAGTCATGGCTCCAACAACATCAAATGCCTAAACTCTTATTAAAGATGGCTTTTGGGGGTGGCGGAGACTAGAATAGGAGAACATACATAATACTGCAACCAGGCGCCTAGATCGACCGAGCCTTTCGGGTTGTCATTGTATAGCTTACGCATTTTAATGACGAAAAGATCCGAACACTCATCAACTTGTGGCTCAAGGTCCCGCAACGATGTCGTTGAGTATTTATTTGCGGCGCGGGACCGAAGATACTTGTGATCATGCGGGTTTTGTGTTGAGAAGACATTGTAAGTTGTTCTATTCTTGTAGATCGTCGTGAAGCCGTCGTAAAAGGAAGACTAGGTTTCGTAATTGTTACTCTTGGCATTGGTATAGTTTAGTGCTAAGATATAGAAGCTTACCTTTACATAAGTGCTATTAAACCCATATATAATAGGTATCATGGCGGGGTCACTAATAGAGATACTATCTGGGCCAGTTCTAACAATTTTGCCATATTTTTCGTGTAGGTTGCGGTATTCTGGAGGTGCTTTGCCCTTTATAGTAAGGGAAAAGACGCGCCAGAGCTCTGAATAGGGCGCAAGGCAGGGACCTGGAAGGTCTCGAAGACCATAATGATGTGCCCAGCCCACGGCATTAAGAATGTAAAGAACTAGAATCGCGGGGATTATAATGAGAGGGAGTGATGAGTCTCTCAAATACGCTGCTATTTGTGTAAAAGACATATTGTTGTCTCTAATTAGGAGAGGCTATAATATGAGAATGTAATCATTATATAGTATGTCTAAATAATAGGTGATGCTTGATGTAAGGGGAAGATGAGGGCGGGGGTGGGCCCGAGTTAAATGACCCGAGGGGAAGAGGAAGGCGAGGTGGGGGCGGCTCGAGGTGGGTCCCGGGGTGGAGGTGGGGGCCGCACTACACGCCTCGCATCTTTCTTCTTCGAAAAGAACCACACTCCCTGGTTGACAGATTCGAAATTCTAACTTTTGAAAAATTATCTTCGTTTTAGTCTATTAGAGTTTAAGCTAAGTCGAAACTTGAAGTAATAGTATTAGAACCCATTTACATTGTCAAATAACACAGGCAACCTCACAGGCCAGCCGGGGTATAGTTGCACCGACTTAAATAATTGCAACAGCTAGCTATAGATCTAATTAGCTGTAGTGCCTCCCTATATAGCAAATTTTTGGTAAAACAGTTTCTGGTAAAACAGTGAAATCTATAGAATGATACTAGAGAATGGTAAAACGTACAGCGATTTGCGCATGACTAAGGCTTCAAAAACAATTTTCATCGCAAAGCACAACTAACTATGTATCCAGTAACAACCTCTGCAGGACCCCTTTCCGCTGGACTGTACTGAATAACGTTGTCAAGCGCATGTGCAAATGATCTTTCCGAGTCCACAAACTTCGCATAAGACGTAGAGAGATCGCGGCCACATTTGTCGAAAAACTCTTGGGCCTGCTTGGGCGTCTCGAAAACAAAGTCTTCGTATCCAGCTGATAACACCACAAGGTTTGGAGGGAAGAGCGTCTGATCGAATATTTGTTTAGCCCTACCAGGCTCCAAAGGGATTGATCGGTGGCGTTAATAAGTAGGACAGATCTCACAGCAAAAGCAGCATGATCATCCCAAGCTTGTTGGAAGTTTAACTCTGATTGAGGAGATAAACCAATCATGACGCGTATAGCATCAGCGTTTTGCACATCTTGAACATCACTATCCAATTTCTCTGTGAGATAGACCTTGGTAGTAGTGGCGAAGACATGGCTGCCGGCCGACTTGCGATAACCTTCTGTAGATAGTGCGCCATGTAATACCGCGATTGATGGCCAGGAAAGCTGGGCAAATGCAGAAATCTTACACCCTACGTCGGAGAAGGGCACATTTTGAATATCTTCTTTACCCAGGTAGTTCAATGGGACTCCTTGGACATATTTCGAAATGACCCCAAGTTGTTTCGCCATGGCTATAGTTGCTCCAGCATGGACATTTCGAAATCCATGAAGAAATTCCTCGACAGTATTGACTTCTAACTTTGTGGAGAGGATAGTGATCTGCATTGTGTCATCACAGATGCAGGTAACTGGTTGAACCCGATTTGTGGTTGTTATTGATAACAGTGGATAGTAGTAGTGTGAAGGAACTCAAGGGATCTAGTAAAATAAGGAAGATCTGTGAAACAGGAAAAAGAATTACAGATGTTTTGTATCACACCTTATTCAGCGGGAATTCTTGTTGCCGCTTTCGAGAAGATCCGGGAACATCGGAGTTTCTGGAAACTATTCAGTGACCCGAAGATTGATGTTCCCGGATCTTCGCGTCACTGAATAACCAACTAGTATGGACACCCCCGCCGGGTCCCAACCGGATACCCCGATGCCCCCCGGATACTGCATCACTGATCAAATAGTATGGACATTCTCATCGGTTCTCAGTCACAACTGGCTGCATTCTCAGTTAAATTCGCGCTAATTTCAAAATGCCAGCTTCCCCGCAGTGAAGAGACAAAGCGAGCAAACAAAAAGCACTTGCTCCTACATAATTACTGAATTTTGGCAGAAGAGAAGATGCTTTTCGGCAAATATGAGAATGGATCTCTCTAAGGCACCGCTTGCAGGGTTAGGCTAAAGCATAAAACTATTTAAATGCCCAGGTAAGTCAATTATCTCGATGTATTTAATTCATACTTGATCGTACTGCATACGCAAAGAATCCGCAAATATGTCAACAACCTCTGATATTCTTTACACACCGCTCCTTCGCCCGGAACAGCACCCGGCTTTCAGGTATAATGGGTTTCATCCCGGCAATGTGAACAAGCTTACCAAGGGCCATGTGAAGCAACCTGGCTTCCAAGCATTCCCAGTCGATGTTACTTGGGAGCAGGACTGTGCCATTCCCATGCGTGATGGCATCAAGATCTATGCGGACGTGTTTCGGCCTACTAATGGCGGGAAGGTCCCGGCAATGATACCCTATAGCCCGTACGGCAAGACTGATTCCTGTGTGACGAACTATGATAACATGGGACCCTATCGGATGGAAATTCCTTGCCAACGCCTTAGTGGATACGAGACCTTCGAAGGTCCTAACCCGGCTGAATGGGCCGAGAGGATATGCTGTGGTCGATGTTGATGCTCGAGGATGCGGTCACTCTGAGGGAAACTTGGTTTTTTGGGGGCAGGTAAGGCAACAACGTGCAATCTTCATTTCGCGTATTTACAACTAAAATAGGAGGCCGAGGATATCTACGATACGATCAGTTGGGCATCTGAACAGCCATGGTGCAGCGGGGCCGTTGTTTTAACGCAAGTCATATACCTTCCTCAATATAGCAAAGTGATCCTTTCTTACATATATGTAGGGGAAACTCGTGGCTTGTCATTGCTCAAACGAACTTCGCCTCTCGCTTTACTCATCCGGCCCTTAAAGCAATTGCGCCTTGGGAGGCCTTGACCGGCCCTTATTCCCAACAAAGTGCTCGAGGTGGAATCCCTAACACTCCATTCTGCGCAATGATCCAAAGCACTTTTGCAGGTGAGATAGTGCCTCCACGTTTTGCTAGCTATATAGCGGGCTTACCTTTGATCAGGATTGGGAAATTCGGAGGACCTCGCTGGCATGGTCACGGCGCATCCCCTCTACGATTCTTACTGGGAGAGCAAAACAATCCATACAGAGAATATTAGTGACCTTCCGGTTTACTTCACAGCTTCATACTCGTAAGTATTTTGCATTCACTGGATTGAATATAGTTCTAATCAGTCTTAGGACGGGACTCCATAGTGAAGGATCTTTTGAGGGTTTTAATGTGGCTACAACACCTAAGAAGTGGCTTCGTGTTCACGCATCCCAAGAATGTATTTTTACCTTGTTCCCTTTATTTTCTATCCACTGCTTACTTTTCTAGGGCATGATCTGTACTCTGTCGAAGCGAATGATGATCTCCAGCGTTTCTTCGATTTCTATGCCAAGGGTATCAAGAATGGCTGGGAGAAGGATACTCCCCGCATTAGATTGACTCTGCTTGGATATGAGAACAGCCCAGCTAAGACGATTCTTGAGCGACCTGAGACACAATGGCCGCCTGCACGCCTTCGAAATGAAAAGTATTTCTTGGATGCTGCTACGAAATCTATTGTTGCTTCGAATCCGCAGAATGTGGCAACTGTTTCGCATGAAGGGCATTCCTTGACAGCTTCCTCAGTAAGGGTACCCCTCTCATATAATGGCATTCCCGACTTACCGGCTATTAGGATTTCAAGCTGGTGTTCCCACAATACACAGAACTGTGCGGACGACCCTTCGTGAAACTATTCATGTCTTGTCCCTCACACAATGATCTTGATGTCGTTGTGCAGATCCGCAAGATCTCTGCATCGGGCGAGCAACTTGAATCTTTGAATTGGAGTCCCATGCCTGCGCCTCAACCACAGGTTCCCAACGTGAATGTGGCCAAGCATCTAGGTCCACAGGGCATGCTTCGCGCATCCCACCATGTCAGCTTGCGACCGCGAGCTAACGAGGACGAGCTGCCCTCTTACGACCACCGTACACAGAAGGCTATCACACCTAATGAGATTGTGGAGCTATTGGTTCCTATCTGGCCCATCGGCATGGTGTTCGAGGAAGGTGAAGGACTGTTGCTTAAGGTTGCGGGCCATGATATGTCCTACCCAGAGATTGACTCATTGGCTCCTACTGAGCCTCGTGATGCGAATAAGGGTCTGCACATTGTTTACACTGGGGGGAAATATAAGAGCTACTTAGCTCTGCCGAGAATTGCTTAGTGTAATTGTGGTTGGAAGCGGGTGCGGCATGAGGATCGCTGTCTATGACGCCAGGATAACCCCGACTTTCTATGGACCTGTGCGAGTAAGGAAATATCCAGCACAGCACGGCAGTGGGTGAATGTTTGGAGATAGAAATCTACCATAGGCCGAATTGAGCCCTTATGAAACGTTCTAGCCACCTCGGCCCACAGCTTCTCTCTTGTCATTTCCCTATAAATCTGGCCGTGAGGACTTAACATTCGCCAGAGGAGCAAGTGCACGCTGGATCTACTGAGTTTAGTCGGTCGGTACTTTCGCAGTGTGCAGCACGCTGATCATCATGAAAGATTTGGACTGGCTTCGGCTGTACCGACACGTGATTGGATGGCAAAACCCAACTCCGAGAATTTAACCCATCCACTCCTTGTTCAACTTCGTTCGTTGACTTGGCATTTTGCCAAAATATCCCCAGACCCGTCTACCCCGTAACCCCGCACCCCGCACTACTACACATAGACAGGTAGGATCAAGCACATTCCACAATCCAAAACCCACAGTTCACACATATCAAGGTCCGATGGGGATGGGAGCGGCATCATCGACGGCACGGCCGTACTTTTGAGAGCCTACGGCACACAGCTAGTACGGAGTATGGAATAGATCTTGGTACAACACACCTCAGCTCGGTACACAACACCACGGTATGCACCACAGTCAAGTCGTATGATGTACAAACAAACTGCCGTGTAAATGTCCGTTTTATCCCCGCTAGAAGGAGCCACTCTATCGCCTCCATCTCCTCCACCCCGGTCATTTCCCCAGCTGTGCACTGTGCTCTACCAACCCAGAAGCGCAGAGATGCCACTTGAGTCTAGAGGAGGCGGGTGAATCGGAGGAGGCGGAGGAGGCGGAGGAGGCGGAGAACGAGAGCGAGGAGGAGAAAGAGGTGGAGCACTAACCGTTCATGTCGGCGTGTCAGGCTTCAAGGGCGCGAAGTTTATTTTCCTCGGCCACACTCTTATCCAGAAAAGCGCCGGCCGGTACTCTACAGACAAGCATTCCCTCCCACCACTTGGCCAAATGCAGTAGCCTCTCGCCGATGATCTTGACGAATACGTGCAGAACTAGTCAGCGTTGCACCATGAATGCACCATCGGTGTCTGCCCATGTGTGAGACGAGCAGGAAAGAGCTCTCAGAGCTCCGACTACCCTGGTCGACCGAACGTCACCTGGCACTCTATAAGAACGTAATGTCACCTTGAATTCGCTGATACCGACCTTCGTTTACATCATCCCCAAATACCTTGCGAGGCAGCCATTTTAATCTTCGTATCGGAAAGACTTTAGTGTTCTTGCAAGACATTGACAGGTCGTCAGCTCCGTCGTCATCGCAATGGATATTTCAAAAATCGATACCACCGAGGCCGAGTCCAAGGTCGACCCAAAGACTGACTCTAAATCCGACAAGGAATATGAAATGGGTGTCGTAGAGCATTTAGACTCAGAGAAACAGCCTCCCCCATATGTCCCTCCCTATCTCCAGGCCACCCCCATCGGGGGTGTCCGGCGGCAATTCGCTCCCCCGGCGCTCGTGGCGGCGATGTCCCCAGAGCGGCGGGCCGAAGCAGAGAAGGCGCTCGTGAGGAAGATCGATATCAGACTAATGCCCATGATTGTACTCATGTACATCATGAACTACCTGGACCGCAACAATATTGCAGCGGCTCGATTGGGAGCTCTTGAAGAGGATTTGAACCTGCAGGGCAACGAGTATGCGGTAAGATTCCCTGGCAAAAACCTGGACACCAATGCGCACATCTACGGGCTGGGCCGCTGACTTCTGTCTAGACATGTATCAGTATCCTGTTCGTAGGCTACGTTCTGATGCAAATCCCTTCCAATTTATATCTCAACAAAATCGGAAAGCCTGCCATCTTCTTGCCATCATGCATGGTTGTCTGGGGTGTCATATCTACCGCGACAGCTGCCTGCCATAATTTTGGGGGACTAGCGGCTTGTAGGTTCATGCTAGGATTTGTGGAAGCAGCATACTTCCCTGGGTGCCTCTACTACCTGTCATGTTGGTATACGCGAGCGGAACTTGGATTCCGTTATTCGATTCTGTACTCCGGGGCTCTCATCAGTGGAGCCTTCTCGGGGCTGCTGGCAGCTGGTATTGTCGGGAATATGGATCACCTCCACGGCCTCCGCTCCTGGCGCTGGCTCTTCATCATTGAGGGCACGATCACGATTGGTATTGCTGCCGCTGCCTTCTTTATTTTGCCCAACTTTCCTCGCACGACAATGTGGTTGTCCGAGGAAGAGCGTCAGCTTGCAGCATGGAGAATGGAGGAAGATGTTGGCGAGGATGACTGGGTCGACAGCGAAAGCCAGTCGTTCTTGAATGGTATCAAGCTTGCGCTTATTGATATCAAGACTTGGATTCTAGTGAGTTGTTACTGGCCGACTAGCCCGGATTCCTTTGTTAAATATTCCGTTTTCATGGCTAACATAATCAACAGCTGGTTATCCTGTTCGGGATCGTCTCTTCTGGCTCTGTTACGAGCTTCTTCCCATCTGTCGTTGGGTCGCTCAACTTCACCGACGTCCAGACCCTACTTCTCACTGTACCGCCTTATGTTCTCTGTGTCATCACCACCTACATCAACGCATGGCACGCCGACCGCACCGGAGAGAGGTTCTATCACATCGTGTTACCACTTGGAGTTGCTGTCATCGCGTTCATCCTCGCTGCGGCCACCACGTCCACCGCCCCACGATACGTCGCCATGATGCTGATGATTCCCGGATTGTACTGTGGCTACACCGTCGCTCTTGGCTGGATCAGCAACACGTTGCCTCGCCCAGCGGCCAAGAGAGCCGCAGCACTCGCATTTATCAACTGCATCAGCAACGTCGCTTCGATATACACCAGTTACATGTACATAAAGCCAAAGTTCACCATTGCCATGATTGTCAACTGCATCACAGCGGCTATGTCTATTCTCACGGCGACAGGACTGCGGTTCATGCTGATCCGGCTGAACAAGCAGATGGATGCTGCGCAGGAAGTTGTTGTTGCGGAAGGTGAAGAGGTAGATCAGCACGGTGTCCCCATCAACGCAGCGAAGGGTGGCTTCAGGTATAAATACTAAGAAACCAGGGAGGGTGATGGTAATGACTATATTACGGCGAGGATAATACCAGGATAGGCACGTTGAATTGAATGCAGGGGATATACCGAAGAATTGAATGCCATAGTATTAACTAAAAGAATTAGCAACTCTCTAATTACTTCCTGAGTGTATAATTCACACCGGATTTATGCTCCATATCCCACCGAACCCTGGTATCCGAAGTCAAATCTAAACGCGCGCCTGGAAAGGGATTGTGTCGATCAACGCCTGTCCGTCAAGATCTTGGTGCCATATCTTCATCTTATCATTTCTGTCCGTGGATCAAAATGATGCGCCGTGCACCATAAAATCAAAACTAAACCGCCGACTTTGGAGCCCAACCGGGATGAATGTGGTTTGTGCATTCTCTCTCGCACCTAGTGCACACCCACCACCGTGGCCCATCCGTTTCCAAATCTGCACTGCAATGTGAGCAAGGTACTGCTCGCATCAGCGATCGTTCCAGCTTGGCCCGGTCCCGAGAATTGCGATGCTTGATGAGCACCCTATTAGAGAGTTTAAAGCAGTTCACGCAGACCATTTGTTTTCGGAGGTACGGCTTGCATTTACACCCACACTGCCTAGAAAATTTGGAGACGGTATCCTTGTAGCACATCGTGCAGCGGGGCTTGCAGAATTCCAGGTGAGGAGACGTTGGTGTGTCGCGGAGCTCACGCTCAAATCCGCAGCCCTGGAAGCTGTTAGATATCCCATCCTAAAGAAACTAAATAGCTGGGTAGAGTGTCATCTTACGTCACATATTTGGACTTGGCAGTGCCAGCATCTCGTCTTCCCTGTTGGGTACTTGCAACTGTTTAGTCGAAATTGCGCTGTATGGTGTCTGATGTTGCCAGCAGGGAAAAGAGTTTCCCGGATATGGCTTGAGGCAATACTGAGATTTTGAATATCAGTGTAGTGCAAGTTGGAAAAAACCAGTGTTGAGATATCGAGAATTAACAGTCGAGCTAGGCGGTCAGAATATTCATCACGGAAGATGGTATTAGTCTTGTGTAGTGGGCTGCCCTGAACTGGCCTGGCCGTCGCTGCTGAGCTGCGTCCCCTGTGCCTGTATATCACCTTTATAAAATGGCGATACCTGAAATACCACTTTGCCCTCGTCTCAGGGAACAAGAAGTAGTGCCAGATAATGTAGAGTGGCATCAGTAGGTACTTCAGCATAGTACGCAAGACAGCTTGGTTCCGTATCAAATTTATGCTCCACGGTTTGAGAAACCCGTCCGAGGTGAATGACTCGTCCCGGGCACCGGCGACTATGTTTGGAAAGGCCCAAACTGAGAATATGACTCTGCAATTCATGACAGTCAGCATCGTCAACTTTTGAGATATTAATCAATCATTAGCCCAATGGAAACCCCCCAGAGATGCGGAAGCAGATCATATGCGTGATAGTAGTAGTACTCACGTCGCGATAATAGTAGAAATCCAATCAGCCACGTATTCATTGCAGATACCCTCTGGATTTGGGTCGGCAGGGTTGCGAAGCTTCGCAAGGACAGTGAACCAAGATTCTTCAGAGGCATTCGACACCTGCCACGAAGCGGCATTTTGACAGGTGGATTTTGAGTGGGGTATGTAAGTGCTCTGCAAGTAGACTGCGGGAATCAAAGCGATGGCGACGATTCCCAGATCCATTAAACCCAGGTAGACCAGCAATACGCCGGAATTGAGTATTGATAGAAACCAGGCCACTATATTGTACCAAAAGCACAGCATTAACTTGTCGTACGTGTTAGTATTGACGAAATAAATAGGTAGATGAGGGGTTTGAACTGACCACAATGTACATTGTCGGCTCCCCGCGACTGATCTTGTCGTTGAATTGAGGGCCGAGGAGCTCTGTGGCATGGTCGGATACGAACAGACTCCTAGCTCTCGCCGACCAGGCCAAGTCACCTAGCAATAGCATAACAGAGAACCTAATAAAGGCAAACGTCCCACCCAGCGACATTTTGGTCAGGTCGAAGGCCAGAGGCCAGAGATCGGAGGTCGGAAATTATGTGGTGTTGGATAGAAGGTGCGAAGCATCAGAGGTATTGAAATGGCGTCTGGGTTGGCGTCTCATGATGTGAAGGGATGATGCGATTTGTTCAGAGGCGTTAGGAGTGAAGGGTTGAGTTTTAAGGGTTCACGGCAGGTGCAACCAGCTGTCTTTTGAGCGGTTTATTGCTTATTATTTACATCCTGTGGTAGCCTTGGAGCCTCCTCAGAGCCTCACCAGAGCCACTACGGAGATGTCGTGAAATAATCTCAGGGCGAGGCTGATTCCAACAGGCTGCATGCAGCTTTCCTTGGCTTATCGGCAGTGCCGACCATCCAGCCTCGCGGTGCTTGGTTCGCAAACCCCAGCCCGTTCATTCATCTTCACATTTGGACTCCAATACTTTCATTCCAGAAAACAAGTATATTGATATTGTCTACAAGAACCTTGCTTTGCCATCATATCTTACTTCTCTCTCGGCGGCACAAATCCCATCCAAATTCCAGCCTGGATACGATGCAGCTGGGAAGTCCCAGGCACCCTCCCCTCTCCTCCCCTCAACCGTGTTCAACTATTTAGGAAGACCCATCAAAGGAAATCGCAGTGCTGTCTTGGCCGGCAGCCTCTGCATCCAAGGCAATGTTGTTGGCCAGTTTCTTCTGCTCCTCCTCCAATTTCGACGCAACACTGTCGTCACCCTGAGCCTCCTGGATCTGAAGCGCGAGAACTGCAGCAGAGAGCTTCAGAACCTTGTTCTTTATTTTGCCGTTCTGTCATATATGTTAGTCTCGATATAGGGAAGGGTGCGCGAGCCGCGTATGGCCTCATACCTGGATCGCCGTCTTCTCGTCGTCATCAGCCGCATCATCGAGCGCAGGGTTGAAGGCTCCAACCTCGGCGTCATTGGCGACGTCGTGGATGTTCTTGATGATCTCCAGGTCCTCCTCGCTGACATTGGCGAGGTCAGTGGTGTCGAGCCCGATCGCGGCCTGGGCCTCTGCCTCAGCATCTCCGGCCTGGCCAGCGCTGATGGACAGGTCATCGTACGCCTGGGAAGACAGAGCACGGGACGAAAGTGGCAAGGATGAGACTGTCAAGAAGAGGGTTGCGTAGAGCGCAATGGTGGAGATTGAGAACTGCATAGTGTTGTTTTGTGGGGGGATTGAGGGTTGTTGAGTTGAGGTGGTATATGTCAAATGGATGAAAATTGTGGATTAAAAACGACAGCACAGCTGCGATGCGAGAGAAGTAGAAGACGAAAGATTGGTAATTGCTTGGACTGGAAATGAAGAAGTGAGCGCGGCTGAAGAAGAAAAAGAGATATTACAGAGGCAGAAAAGAGGCCTCTTATAAGATCAGATTGTAGACCAGATCAGACTCGAATTGAGAAGGGACCACTTGAGTGTAAGGGCATGGCACCTAGCGGCGACTCCTGGTGAGAAGCTCTCGTGTTAATTTTCCGTTGGCGCCATCACGAAGTCGAATAACTGGGGGTCCTCGATTGCACCACCAGGCGCCGTCTGGGATAATCCGCGACGTTGTGAGCCTCATGTCGCCAAACGCCACTTACATTTACAGTTGCCAAGGGTTTGTGGGTAGAAATTAGAGCCCAGGCATCCAATTTAGACAATCCCGCCATCGAGGGTGAGCGCGATGGTGAGCGCGAGGGTGAGTGAGGTGCGACGTCTCATCGCCGTTGTGAGGTTCGGAGTTTCGAGATTGTCGGGTCGGTCCAAGCGCGGTGCTGGGTTTGGTTTCAGGAAGGAGGCCGGTCGATCCGTTTTTAGACTTTTGGCTCGGATAACTCGCCGGTTTGCCCAGAAAGAGCACGCTCAAGTAGGGCATGGCCAGTTTCAGTCTCCTGAATTGACGCGGAGATTCATCGTCGCATCTCGAAAATAGTGAAACCCGCTGCGGCAAAAACGAGTCGTTTGTTTTCCCACGAATCGCGGACGATTCAGCTTCGTCGCATTGTCGTTCGCGTCGGCACCTGGACCAGACGAACAGTTGCTCCACCCAATCAATGACAACCTGCCGCCGCGGATGCCGGCGACGTCGAAGATGTGGTCCTGTCGGGCGCCTCGATATCGGCACCCCCCAAAAACCCAACAACAGGAAACCGCGAATCCTATCCAAATTGAAGAACTCGAATACAACTCGAACATATCACGTGGAAGAAGACTTTAAACTCTGACCTGACATCTGCCATTTGCCGTTTACCAAATGAAGAAATGTCGGAGTGTAGCTCCCGTGGTGCCAAATCAAGAAAGACTAAACTCGGAGGTTTATTTATTATTTATGCAGAGGATAAATACCATCCAAAGTATTGCATAGCATGGCATATTACGCGTTACCCCACGTTTCCTCAAATCACCACACGGAAGGCGCGAACTAGACCGCACTTTCGCACTTTCCTTCCATATATTACCTGTTTCCGTCTGAAAGTTTAGATGGAAGACGCGGTCTTATGGACTGCACTCTATTTTGCGTCGGCTTCTAACTCATCTCGTCCGAGATGATCTCAGAAGCCACCTCGATGGAATGCTAGTTCCGTCCACGTTAGAGTGGTAATAAAGCCCTTGGACCGAGAAAGTAATGATTATCGATATACCTGCCGCCGCGGTCTACATATATAAACGGTTTGTATCTCTCCCAGTAAGTGTTCTCTCTCACTCCAGGTTGCTACGGTCTCTCTGCGGTATCCTTTAGTAAGGTCCTCAGTGTCTGTTCAACCATCATGGCCCGACTCTCAGTCCTCAGCGTCCTTGTGGGCGCCTTGTCTCTACCCCTCGCCTTGGTCAATGCGGCTGCCAACCAACTGGAGCAAGTGATGGTCGACTTCGGGAGCAACCCAACGAACGTCAGTTTCTACATCTACCTCCCCACCACACTTGCCGCCAACCCGCCAGTCCTCGTAAATCCCCATGCCTGTCACGGCCAGGCGAGCGATGCCTTCACCGGCTCCCAATACGCCACACTGGCCGACGAATACGGCTTCATCGTCATCTACCCCGACTCCCCGAACGAGGCCGACAAGTGCTGGGACGTCTCGAGCGCGCAGACGCTCTCGCACAACGGCGGAGGTGACAGTCTCGGCATCGTGAGCATGGTGCGGTACACGCTGGAGAAGTACAACGGGGATGCCAACCGCGTATTTGCCACTGGTGTCAGCAGCGGCGCGATGATGACGAATGTACTGTTAGGGAGCTATCCGGACGTGTTCGCCGCTGGGAGCGCATTTTCCGGTGTGGCTTTTGGCTGCTTTGCGGGCGACGGATATGGCGTATGGAGTGATGACTGCGCGACTGGCAAGATTATCAAGACCGGCGAAGAATGGGCGGCTATCGTGAAGGCGGCCTACCCTGACTACACGGGTTACAGGCCCAAGATGCAGGTTTTCCACGGCACAGCTGACGAGGTTCTGTACCCACAAAACCTGGAGGAGGAGATCAAGGAATGGACCACCGTGCTTGGGCTTCCTAGCACTCCGATCGAGACGGTACTTGACACGCCCGTCAGCGGCTGGACCAAGTCCGTGTACGGCCCAACCTTCGAGTCATACTCAGCCGAGGGTGTTCCTCATAATATCGCAAATCAAGAGCCAACAGTAATGGCTTGGTTCGATCTCACGTGCACCGGAACCGACTGTTTCTCGAGGCCTGGAGGTTCGACCACAACTCCGCCCAGCAACTGCACGTCTTCTCAGTAGAAATCGAGTCGACTAGTGTTGGCGATGTTGAAGCTCTTGGGTCTACCGTGGCAGAATGAGCTAGAAGTTGGAGGGTTCCCACACTGTAAATAATCCCGGAATATATGGATGGGCCATTGCAGTATTAAATAGTATTTTCGTCGGAAATAGCAACTGGGTATCTAGGCAACGCACTTCTACAGCAACCATTGAAGGCAACTATTCAATCCCAATGGACACAGTGAAATGTCAATATAGCGCTTCAACTGAAGCACAAAGAAGTGTATATATACTATATTATCCCTATTATAAAAATTCCGCCGTAGAATTAGAACCGTGAGACCCATTCCAGGGCTCACTTGTGTCGTCCCTTAACATCATTAGTTTACCAAGCGACTGCAAAGATGCCAGCAGTGACGAAGATGGCGGTCATGGTGACCATCAACGACTGGAGGCTGGATGCGCTGGATGGGACGGGGGTTATTACACCGCCGTCGCCACCGTCGCCACTACCCGAACCGCTGCCGCTTCCACTTCCTGAGCCACTACCACTACCACTTCCACTTCCGGAGCCACTGCCACTTCCACTTCCTGAGCCACTGCCACTTCCGCTTCCTGAGCCATCGCCGCTTCCACCTCCCGAATCGCCGCCACCAGAGCCGCTGCCGCTTCCATCTCCTGAGCCACCGCCGGTGCCACCACCACCAGTGCAAGTCGGCTGAGGATGCGAGGAGGCGCAAGCGCAGACGGCGTTGGCTGCATCGAGAACAGGGATAGCTCCGGCGGCTCCGCAAGATTCAAGGACACAGTCCAATGCGGCTCCATTAATGTTGGCGTAGGTGTCAGGCTCGCATTGGCACCAATAGTCTTCCTTTGTGCAGCCAAATTGAGAACCAGCGCTGATGATACAGTCTGTGGCACATGGGGGGATTGCAGATGCGGAGGCGTCGCATTGGGTAGGTCCAGGCTCAACAGAGCATGGGGTCCCGCTACCCGTTGGAGTTGGCGATGTGGTTAGGGTGGTTGGCACACTGGTTCCGCCGCCTGAATCGCCGCCACCTGGTCCCGATCCGGTGCAGGTTGGTGCTGGGATGGAAGAAGCACAAGCGCAGACGGCGTTGGCTGCATCGAGAACTGGAATGGCGCCAGCAGCTCCGCAAGAGTCAAGGACACAGTTCAATGCAGCGCCATTAATGTCGGCGTAGGTGTCAGGCTCGCATTGGCACCAGTAGTCTTCTTTTGTGCAGCCAAATTGAGCACCAGCGCTGATAATACAGTCTGTGGCACATGGGGGAATTGCGGATGCAGAGGCGTCGCATTGGGTAGGGCCTGGGGTCACAGAGCAAGGTGTGCCAGTCTCAGTACCAGTTGGCGGTGGTGTTGTTTCCGGGCCGCCTGTGCTAGTTTTCGTTGTGTCTGGACCGCCTGGACCGGTTGCTGTATCTGTTGGTCCTCCGGTGCAGGTCGGTGCAGGGTGCTCTGAAGCACACGCGCACACAGCGTTAGCTGCGTCTAGAACTGGAATGGCGCCAGCAGCTCCGCAAGAGTCAAGGACACAGTTCAATGCAGCTCCATTAATGTTGGCGTAGGTGTCAGGCTCGCATTGGCACCAGTAGTCTTCTTTTGTGCAGCCAAATTGAGCACCAGCGCTAATAATGCAGTCAGTTGCACAAGGTGGGATTGCAGAGGCGGATGCATCGCATTGAGTTGGGCCTGGGGTCACAGAGCAAGGTGTGCCAGTCTCAGTACCAGTTGGCGGTGGTGTTGTTTCCGGGCCGCCTGTGCTAGTTTTCGTTGTGTCTGGACCGCCTGGACCGGTTGCTGTATCTGTTGGTCCTCCGGTGCAGGTCGGTGCAGGGTGCTCTGAAGCACACGCGCACACAGCGTTAGCTGCGTCTAGAACTGGAATGGCGCCAGCAGCTCCGCAAGAGTCAAGGACACAGTTCAATGCAGCGCCATTAATGTTGGCGTAGGTGTCAGGCTCGCATTGGCACCAGTAGTCTTCTTTTGTGCAGCCAAATTGAGCACCAGCGCTAATAATGCAGTCAGTTGCACAAGGTGGGATTGCAGAGGCGGATGCATCGCATTGAGTTGGGCCTGGGGTCACAGAGCAAGGTGTGCCAGTCTCAGTACCAGTTGGCGGTGGTGTTGTTTCCGGGCCGCCAGTACCAGTTGTCGTTGTGTCTGGACCACCTGGACCAGTTGTCGTCGTATCTGGGCCGCCTGGACCAGTCGCTGTACCGGTGGGCCCTCCGGTGCAAGATGGCGCAGGGTACTCTGAAGCACAGGCGCACACAGCGTTAGCTGCGTCTAGGACTGGGAGGGCACCGTCGAGACCGCAGGCACCAAGGACGCAGTTCAATGCGGCACCGTTGATGTTGGCATAAGTGTCGGGCTCGCATTGGCACCAATAATCTTCTTTTGTGCAACCGAACTGTGTTCCTGCACTGATGATGCAGTCGGTGGCGCAAGGAGGAATCGCCGAGGCCGACGCATCACATTGGGTCGGGCCTGGAGCGACGGTGCAAGGCGTGCCACCTGTGGTAGTTGGTGTTTGCTCCGTGGTTGGCTCGGTGGTTGCCTCCGTTGTTGAAACTGAGGTTGGGGTTGCCTCTGTAGTGCCCGGACCAGGAGTTGTCTCCGTCGGTGGTCCTGTAGTTGGCTCGGTCGGGCCACCAGTGCACGGTGGCGTAGGGTAAGACGAGGCGCAGGCGCACACAGCGTTAGCTGCGTCTAGAACGGGAAGAGCACCGTCGAGACCACAGGCTCCAAGGACGCAGTTTAATGCAGCATTGTTGATGTTGGCATAAGTGTCAGGCTCGCACTGGCACCAGAAGTCGAGCTTAGAGCAACCGAATTGAGCCCCGGCGCTGACAATGCAATCAGTTGCGCAAGGAGGAATGGCTGAGGCTGACGCATCACATTGAGTGGGGCCCGGAGTTCCCACGCACGACGGCGAGTCGGTTGTAGGGGTAGGCGGATCCGTGGTTACGACAGGTGGATCTGTAGTTATGACAGGAGGGTCGGTGGTTGTCGGAGCAGCAGTGCTCGTAGGAGAAGGATACTCTGATGCGCAAGAGCATACTGCGTTAGCTGCATCCAGGACGGGAAGAGCACCGCTGAGGCCACAGGAATCAAGGACGCAGTTTATCGCGGCGCCATTGATGTTGGCGTAGGTGTCAGGCTCGCATTGGCACCAGTAGTCCTCTTTAGTACAGCCATACTGTTCGCCGGCACTGATAATGCATCCAGTCTATGAGGCTCAGTCAGTCAGAGTATCTCGTGAAGGGGTGGCAGGGGACTTTACGGCACAGGCGGGGATAGCGGAGGCCTTGGGGTCACACTGTGTGGGACCCGGGTTAGCTGTAACGACGGCGGCGAGGGCCAAAATGACCGCAGGGCTGAGGAGCATCATAGTTGCCTCGATTTCAACTTTAAAGCAACGAGTGCGGGCTCTAGAAGTTGGAGAGCTGGGGGGGTGATGACGGAAGCGCTGATCTTATAGCAATCCATGGAAAGCGAGATCCGTCAATAATCCCCGACGCACTCTCCCGCTGGTGCCTTTGTTGGTGCATCAAGGCATATTCACTCTGCCTGACATGTGAATCTTTCAGACAGGGCGGAAATAGCTATTTTGGCAAGATGCCGAGGATGTGTAGAGGCTCATGTCAAGCTCTATGACAGCCATGTGCAGCGTAGGATCAATATCTGCTAGGAAGATGATGCTAGGTGATACCATGACATCCTGGTAGGAGGGAATAAGCACTCTGGGGTAATATTGGCCGTATCCCACGATCCCCCAGGAACAGACCATTGAACATGCACTCCGCATCTAGTCCTCATTCGCTCATTGGTAGGGTAAATAGGGAACTTGGAGACCAATTTTAAGCCCGTTGCGGACAGGAGCATGGACAAGCGTACGCCACGCGCGCTGGGGTGTCACCTTTCACATGGCAAAAGGGAAAGTGATTAACAGTCAGACAGGGAGCAGCCGCCTGTCAACAAGGAAGACACAAGGAAAGTTTATACAGATCCGCGCTGTCAAAGCCATTGCCCGCAATGGCGTGACAATGAGGCTGACACTGATGAACGACAAGCCGCTGCAACTCTAATTGAGAGATCGACAAGCGGGCAAGAAACGACAAAAGAAAGAGAAGACGGCCTACCGGCGTGTCTGCTGTCAATCCCGAAGTCACCGTTCGTAATACTGCATTTTGGAGCAGACGCGCCTGTCCGAAAGCGGAAGGAGCTAATGAAAGACGTGGACCGCGACAAGCAGTCGCGACTGGACGGAGAGCAAGGCACCACCAACAACTAGTAGGTCAGGTAGGCTGCACCCAACATCAGGAATACATGGCATCGCACACATCGTTGGGTGGAAACCACAGTATTGGCCGTGTAAGCCGCCGTGTGAGCAGGCCCTGCCTCCCCTGTCTCCCTGCCTCCGTACCTCCGCCTCTCACCTCACACCAGGCACCTCTCACCTCTCAACTCGCTCATTGCTCATATCACCTCGTGTTCGGCGTGGCAGAGGCCGAGTGATCCGAAATGAGCGACATGGTTGGACCTGAATTGGATTTGCGGGGTAATGCAAGGGTGCAGTAGTGTCAAAGAGTTGGAATTGGCATTGGCATTAGCACTGGCATTGAGCTCGCTTACAGCTCAACGCGGGGAGCGGAGGGAGCGGAGCTGCGGAGAGTCACGGCGGCGAGGAAGGACAGGTCCATAGAGCACCAAGGAGTACGAGCGAGGGAGGAATATTTCCGGGCTTCCCCACCCCTCTTTCAATGTTGCCGCCCACTTATTTTGTTTGTTGCTATGCCCGGCGAGTAGTGATGAGAAGGAAGCAAAGAGAAGTAACGGCGCTTGATCGTGATCGTGATCGTGATCTCGAGATGTATAGTGCTGTGTCGCTCTATCCATAATAGCCTTCCAACAGTCAGTATCTCTCTTCTGGCTTCCTGGCACCACGACTTTTGGGAGACACGGCGGTGGGAAATAGCGGGAAATAACCAACCTAATGTCAGCTTATGCGAGTAGTTTGATCGCTCCATTACGTTTTGGTGTTTGTGTTTGTGTCGCTTCGCCTTTCTCAAACACGTGTTTCTCAACAGATCTATAAACCCTCATAGCCCATGATAACAATGTTCAGGAGTCCAAATCCTGGGGTGTGGACGCAGAGAGCATTCGTATGCGCAGGCTCCTCTCATCTCCTCAAAATCACAATGATCACGTGATAAACATCTCCCAAGTGTCTCACGTGATCTTTGCTAATGTGCGGGCCGCAATATTAAATATCCGAACAGGAACCAAATCTGGCAAGTTCAACGACTCATCATCTGAGTAGATGGTTGGTTACGGCCCGATTCCAATTCAACTGTAACCTATTTTCATAATGTCTTACTCTCTGTGATTCAAGTTCGGACTTTCGTGCCCTTCCAGCTCCCCTTAGCGCTCGTCCTATAATGTTAAAAAAGCGGGCGTTATCACTGAGACCATATCCATGCCCATTCCATAACCATGTTGCTGCCGTGGCACTGACTCGGCCTCACAGCACCATTAATTGCAGCGCAGTAAGCAAGTGAAACTATCGCATACTCATACTCATACTCATACTCTCTGTACCGGTCTCAAGATAGAACTCTCAATGCGGAAATCCGCCGTCACTGGCCGCCACATCAACGTTACGGCCGTGCAGGCACGGAAAAAGCCACACAAAACGTCATTGGGGTCCACCTCTTTGCCCGGTACGGGAACGGAAAGAACGATAAGAGGTGCCTTGGCATCTAGGAACAAGTACCGGTGCCACGGGAACCCACATATATTCCCCCATCATTGGCTACTGTTTGGCTTTCCATGGCTGAACACCGAGTAATGGGTCCTCTATTCCACAAGAGGTAACCCGAGATTCTAACGGCTCCATTTTCTGGGGAAGTCGCGTGTGGTTGTTACTTCAGTTCTGGAAATAATGGGGTACATGGCGGGGTTTGAGGGGATGGAGATGATGGAGACGATGAATCTCCGCCTTCTATCGCCTCCTCCTTCTCCATCTGGGAACCTTTGATTTGCCGAGAAGGAGACGCTGCTCCTTCACTAAACCTCACGTGGCTATGGCGTCTTGTGTCTCATTGTTCTCATACTGCTTCAGTACAAGATATGCTGATCGTCGGTTTTGACCTGTGGTACAACAGCTCCAGAGATTACACAGTCGTGTGTTCCCTCGGCCACCTGCGGCAAATCGCTCTTGATGGCCCACAATACCCCAAGAACCACTTCTTTATAAAGGGTCCCTCTCTCCTGTCATCTTGCGGGGTTATGAATGTTGGCAATGAGCCTCAGTTGTGTTCACGTACCTCTATAACTTGTTCGGGATGTTCGGGTCTTCACCGTACTTCGGGCTCCGAGGGGCGAAGCTAGATTTGGCCATTGCCTTTCTCGCCGGCCTTGACTTCTTGTGAGTCTAATACCGTCCCGCGCATCTGGTCGTTTGCTTTGGAAGAAACCTCGTGCTAAAACTTTGCCTCACAGTCTCTTTGGGTACGATCAGGGGGTTATGGGAGGCCTGCTGACACTGCCCTCGTTTGTAAAGACCTTTCCTGAAATCGACGCTATAAATGCCAGTGAGGCCACAAAGGACCATGTATCTCTCATCCAGGGAATTTCGGTAGCGAGTTACAATCTGGGATGTCTATTCGGTGCCGTGTGCACAATCTGGCTTGGCGACATCCTCGGGAGGCGCAAGATGATATTCCTTGGCTCGGCCATCATGATTGTGGGTGCCGCGTTGCAGTGCTCTGCCTTTAGCCTTGGCCATATGGTCGCAGGCCGTGTTATTACTGGAGTAGGGAATGGAATGAATACCTCGACAGTAAGTTCTTCTCTTGCCAATGCCCCATTTTGAATCCAATCTCATACTCCAAACAGGTGCCAACCTGGCAATCAGAGACTTCGAAGTCGCACAAGCGAGGCAAGCTGGTGATGATTGAAGGTGCTATGATAACAGGAGGTATATGTCTTTCATACTGGCTGGACTTTGGCTTCTCGTTCCTGGAGCCAAGCACCATCTCCTGGCGATTCCCTATCGGCTTCCAGATCATCTTTGCCGTGGTCATTGTGATATTGGTCCTCGACTTGCCAGAGTCTCCACGCTGGCTCATCCTCAAAGGCAAAGACGATGAGGCGATCAATGTCCTTTCGGCTCTCCGCGATCTTCCACCTGACAACTCGTACATATCTGCCGAATTCGCAGCCATCAAGGATACGGTGCTCCTCACCAACAAATTCGGCTTCAAGGACCTCTTAACCATGACCGAAGACCGCCACTTCCACCGCGTCGTACTCGCCTACGTCAACCAGATGTTCCAACAAATTTCGGGTATCAACTTGATCACATACTACGCCGCGTTCATATACGAGAAACAAATCAGAATGTCCCCGCAAATGTCGCGTATATTAGCGGCCGCAAACGGAACCGAGTACTTTCTCGCCAGTTTCATCGCCGTCTACACCATAGAGAGGTTTGGCCGCCGCAGCCTCATGCTTTTCGGCGCAGTTGGCATGGCTGCCTCCATGGCTATCCTCGCCGCCATGACTGCATATGAAGGAAAGGCCTATGGCATCGTTGCCGCTGTCACACTTTTTATTTTCAATTCCTTCTTTGCGGTGGGTTGGCTAGGCATGACATGGTTATATCCAGCAGAGATCGTTCCTCTCGCCATCAGAGCGCCAGCGAACGCGTTGTCGACATCTGCAAACTGGGTAAGTGGTGATAGTTGCATTTTTACCCCTTTTGCACATTGGCGGTTGCACGGGCGCTAGTATAGACGCTATTGAAAGCGCTAGCGCGAGTGCCGTCATATGGAGCCGAGAATGGCCCCGCTAACAAAGAGTAGGCCTTCAATTTCATGGTCGTGATGATCACACCTGTGGCATTCACATCGATTGGTTACAAAACATATATCATATTTGCTGTGATCAACGCCTTCATTGTGCCCGTTGTATACTTTTTCTATCCGGAAACAGCCTACCGCTCGCTTGAGGAGATGGACCAAATCTTCCACAAGTCGAAATCCTGGTTTGATGTCGTGGGAATTGCTCGCGATGAACCGCGTATGTACGGTAAGCATGGCGAGCAGCTTATTGATTACAAGGAGACAGCAGAGCATCGGGAAATTGCTACGAAGGCCCTGAGGGCGAGAGGAATTGGCGCGGAAAAGGAGCTATATTCGCAAGGAGGGGATGTTGAGAGTGGGTAGAAAAAGTCGTCGGCGGATGGGCGAGACATTCTGGATGAACCATTTCAGGTTCAAGAGATTATACCTCTGAGCGTTATATATATCCGGAGTTGAAATTAACATGCAAATATCACCCTCAAAACTCAATCTATATATATCTAACAATAAAGTATGTGACATTTTATTGTGCTTTCCAAAATATTTATTATTTTGTGTTTGCTAATTCATTGAATTGTGGATATTTATTTATAATAAATGTTACTATTGTAGGTGTGCAACTGTTATTTCCATCGCCGAATTGCATCGATTTGAAGGGACATGCGTATTGCTGGAGTTACTACAGACAAGAAAATCGCCACCAACAGATATTAATGCGTTTTCATTTGACAGTTGTACATGTGGTTCATCGTCATATATCAGCGCAAGGTTCATCGGTATCCAAAGCTTATTTCAAGGCGACGTTTCATCGCTTTTGTTGGTTTCTTCATGCAGCCGATCAAGGCCCCACACATACTTACCAAGTTGTAGGGCCATAAAAGAGGTGTGTATAACAAGGGAAGACTATAGCCAAGGGTGTCAAAAATACTAATGCGCCTTTATCATTCTGCTGGCAGCAGTTTCATAATTCAAAAACGGCCCTCAAGCTAATTCCGCCTCAATAAAACTCTCCGCAACGCCTAGATACGTATAAACATTGACAGCTTTCAACCCAGCTTTTGCAAGAATCGCCTCCCATTCCGCCTCCATCCTTTCCCTCACCGGATAATGAGCCAGCACCGTCATATCCATACTTGTCGCAGCTATCGTCGGCTTCTCCTCACTGACCACACTCTCGTTCAGCAATACCCTTGAATACCCCTTCTTCAGCGCAGGTACCAAATTCTCTAATATTTTAACGCCTTCATCGTCACCCAAATCGCGGAGAATAGAATGCAGAGAATATGCGCGTGCGGCTTTGATGTGCTGCGGCGTGAAAAAACCGTGGACCTGCGCTTCGAAGAGTCGTTTACTCGCTACCAGCCACGACGCCAGCAATGACGAACTCTCGGATCTCCAGCGTGGCAACCAGCGACCGGCTGTACTCGATAAGAGCTTCTCTTGAGCTGACATCATTTTCTCCGAAGATCTTTCCTGTGGCAGCAATGACTTCTAGAATTGAGGATACCAATGAGGAAGTCATGGTGGTTTGAATATGTGGTGATTAGAATGTGGAAGCAGGCATGGCTTGAAATATGTTACTTAACAAGTCCTCGGAAGGGGCAGAGGAAGTTGATTATGACATCGTGCTTACCATCGTGCTAATCACGCATGAATAGTGATGCCTCTGTTGTTCCCATTTCCCCTCATTCCATGTGGACGACGTGGACCCGGAAGGGTTCGGTTGGGGGAATAATGATCCTTCGCTCAGTGACCCTTCAACCAGTGTCGACAATCGCGAGGCGCAGGGTTGTAGGGTACGTCATCTCTACGGGCTATCATGTTGACACGCTGGCTTGCATTACCGCTCAAAGTGGGCTATGGTGGGCGATCAATTCACGATAGAAAGCAGCTCGGCGAAGAATGATGTCGGCGATGAGTTGGTGAGCTACATTTGTTATGTGGCATTCGCCTCACGACTCCGCATATAAAGTCATCTGAGGAAGGCCTATCAGATGGCAAACATAGCTATTGTGCTAAAGTATCCTCAAGATAGTATACACTGCCTACTTTGATGGCCCATAAGTCGACGCCCAGGCATCATAGTCCTTGGACAACATGAGTTCCTGCATGTGTCGACGTCTGATCCCAACATTGCCGCCATCGAAGATTGGCAGCACCATAGCATTGTTGAGCAGGTCAGCGAATGGCCTGTCGGCATCATAAGCATTCCTACATGGGACGTTAGTGACCTGAAGTACTGAGAAGGGAAGGGTACATACACTCCGACGACATTAATTGCCTCAATACAAGCCTTCACTGCAGCATCAGAGCAGTAAACCTTTGCCGAGAGAGCCAGCTCTCGTCGGGCATTGTAATCGCCAGGACCATTTTGGATGGTGGTTGCGGCCTTCCACGTTAGGGCGCGGCATGCCTCTGTCTGCATCTTGATGTTGATCATCAAGTCTGCGACGGATTGCCTCTCGAGCAGGGGAACGGCGCCCCTGCGGTTATCTCCTTTTGCGAACTCCAATGCGGCGTCAAATGCGGCGCGCATGATACCAACACCCATAGCCCCGACGAGAACCGCGGAAAGATCGAAACTACCCAAGACAATAGGTGCAGCCGTGCCTGCGGCGCAAAGGACGTTCTTGGCTGGAACGCGCATGTTGGTATACTTGATGTGGGGGCCGGAACAGGCCGTGTGTCCAGCAGTGGAGACATGGCGGAGAACACTGAAGGCGCCTGGGTTGTTGCGCTTCACATCTTCAGTGGTGACCATGATGATCATAAGCGCATCAGCGGGTTCGTCGGAGCTCGGCGCAGTTGTGCGACACACCACGCACTGGAGATCGGCTCCACCGAAGTCCCAGCCAGCGCTGTTGGTGGCCCAAAGCTGCCTTCGTTAGCACGGTGTTACAGGGTTACATGTCACGACAGTGACAGGGCAACAAAGTTGGGATGAAGTGTAGCCTCACCTTTTCTCCATTAATAACCCATTCATCGCCGACCTGTTCAGCGGTAGTGTTTAGACCTGGGGCACCCTTCTCAAGAAAGTTGGCGACGCCGCCTGGCTCAGAGAACACCAGGCTCGCCAGTGGGGCACCCTCTCCGCTGAGGAACGGTGCCAGGAACTCCTTGTGCTCTGGCTTTCCCGTCAACACCAACGGCGTCAAGCCAAGTCCCGTTGCAAAGATGGTTAGCGACGCTGCCGGCTCAACAGAATACATCTCTTCGACGAGTATCGCAGACTCGACAAGGCTTCCACCCGTCCCACCAAGCTGGGCAGGTACCTGGCCCTTGATGAGGCCACCTTGTACGGCCTTTTCATAGATTGGCTTTGTGGACTGGAAGCGCTGGTGGTGTTCAGCGAACTTGCTGTAGTCCTTTTTGGCATCCTTGAGAACGGTTGCCGCGAAACCGGCAGCGGCATTGCGAATACCTGCTTCGCTGGGGGAGAGCTGGAAGTCGACCGGCATGATGGATTGCTTGTTAGATGCGGTGGAAGGGTTCCGGGATCGGGGTCGGGTACTATGATAATAATGGGGGTGTGATGGGTGAATATGGTTGTGCAAGATAAGCAAATATTCTCGTGGGTTCCCAGTTAGTCGTGTCCATCAATTTATATAGCATGGCAGGATTCTACCCTGTGAGGCCGCAGACGACAGGGCCGTTATAGCCACTAGCCTTCAGCCAGGCATATATCCGGAAATTACTCTATTGGAGGCAAAGGAGACAATGGATGGACCCCGCTACAGGAGGTCTGACGCCCGTAGAAAGCCCTGGGCTGGGGAGGGGTATGGGATAATACCAAGACGGAAAACAACATGGGAAAAGCTCCATTGAGCACGTCCCAGACGACACGACGACGGGGCTTGCGGACAGTAGCGAGGTGTCTCAGTCGGTCAGCCACCGGGCTCACTATCGGGAGCTCCCTCCCTTGACAGGCTCCTGGCCCATTCCTAGTGAAGAAATTTTAAAGGCGGTTTATAGCACTCCTTTTCCGGTTTTGGCTGCGGCCCGCAGTAGCGCCGTTTCAAGCGTTCCCGCCGTTTGGCTTTTCCACGGCAGCTAGGAACATCGTTTGTCCAACAGCGGCAGTGATAACCATAAGGTTCGGGGGCGAGAACTTTGATACCCCTGCTCCCACACCAAATGTCTCCATGGAGCAACTCCAGTCCTATCTCCTGAACGAAAGAGCCAGGTTCAAATCAGCGTCCTTCGATAGTCAGACTTCGCACAGTCAGACCCTGGGCTTGTGCGGCCCAAAAGGTCCGAGATTCGGAGAATGGGCCGTGCATAATCTCAATGTCTGCCACTCATACTGCTCAACTCGTGCAATAAGTTCTACGAGCTTAGCTGCTCGTATTCTGGGCCTCTAGTTGACAAATACGCATAGTCCCTCTTTAAATATTGGGATTCGACGAGTACGAGTTCTGTGCTTTGTGGGGGGACGCAACGACAATACTAGCTAGGAGGATACTTCGGACTAGAGTGCTGCACTACGTATGCGCATTGGAATTCGCAATGTATCGAGTGGGCCAGTCTTACTCTTTCCTCCTTAGAGTGAGAATGCCCAGCACTGCCCCGGTACACGGTTAGACTTGCTCCTACAACCCTAGCAAGCGCATTCTGACCTGCTATTTACAGCAGAGGGTGCTACTCGTACGCCGCATAACCAACGGCTGTTAAAGGCCGTAGCCGCGGTTTTTGCTAGGCAGGATTGGGTTGCACATGACAGCGCCAACGTTTGTGCTCTGGCGCTCCTCGTGGAATAACGTCTTTACTATAACGCCTTCATCCACAGTTAGCCCCACCTGGTAATTTCCTCGGTGCTCTTTGCTCTAATGGACACACAACTTGGCAGGTCTGTCTGTACGGTCCCATGTTCAAAACCCATGCAGTGCAGGAAATCCAACAAGAACCCCTTCAAGCAATGGACGGGAAAACGGCGCATATGTATAAGATCTGCATATTCTTCTATCCTCCTAAAACCGAAGCCCTGCTCTCGCAAGGGAGGAAAGGAGAAGCCGGATTTGATTCCAGATCGCTTCCAACAGCAATAATGATGGCATGCTGGATTGCATAGAGCCCTCTTTTTTTTTTAACTTATAACCTTCCCGTTCCGTCTCGCAGTGACCATCTGCTGTCCAGACCTTTCCATTCCTTCAATTCGGGCTCCGATATCTTCCCGGAGGCGTAACACCTTTTGACTTCACTTCGCTTTGGTTATTCTTACATTTTACTTGCGTTGCGCCTTTCAAACATACGCCGCCCATCATGGCCGATTCTAGTGCCCAGTTGATCCCAGAGGCGAAGGAGTCTCGGAGCCAGCAAGTTGTCATTATAGAGCTTACTATGCTTGCTATTGCCTCCGTCGCGGTCATCGGTCGTATCTGGGTCCGTCTCGCACTGGTGAACACCAAACTTGCTGCAGATGATTGGGTTATCATGATATCGCTGGCCTTCTCAGTCGCCTTTGTCGCTGATGTTGTAACTCGTGAGTGCTTCTTCGCATACTTTCTCTATGTTGTCTCACCCACGGGCATGATACTAACAGCCAAATTAGAAACCAAGTATGGGCTCGGCCAACATGTGGCTGATCTCCCGAAAGAAACGAACTTCGCCGAGTCCCTTCGGGTTAGTATTTGAATCCCCTTCTTGAGACATGAGCTGATCTCTTTGAAGCTCTTCTACTTTGGCGAAGCCATTTATTATATTACGGTTGGCACGACCAAAGTTGCAATTTTATTACTTTACTTGCGTCTTGCTGTCAAAAAGGGACTGCGAATGCTCATATGGGCCACTATGGGTTTCGTCATCGCGACCTTTGTTGCGTCTGTCATAGCTGGCCTGTTCCAATGCAACCCAATTGCATTCGCATGGGACAAAACCATCGAAGGCGGGACTTGCTTCAACGTTACCGCGCTATTCTACGCCAACGCCGGACTGAATATCTTCCAGGATGTTTTCATCTATATTTTGCCGATGCGTATGCTGTGGGAAATCCAAATCCCACGGAAGCAGAAGATAGCTTTAGTCGCGGTTTTCGCAGTCGGAGGCTTCGTATGTGTGACCGGAATGTTGCGCTTGAACTCTTTGAAAACCGCGTCTGTCTCGCAAGATCCAACTTGTAAGTATCCCTCCAGCGTTTTATACTCTCCGAGGTGTAGTGCTTATCGTTCATAGGGGACAATTTCGGTTCGGCAATCTGGTCTGGTATCGAGTCAAATATCGGGATCCTCTGCGCCTCTCTTCCACATTTCAAACCACTCCTCACCCGTTACTGCCCTGGCTTGATGGGTGTTCGCAGCACGGCTGCTATGACTCCCCTTAGTGATGGCCGGGCGAAGCAGAGCCAGAGCGGATACAGGACGCCAAACGGAGACGATAACTTCCAGATGGTTCGTGGCAATGGCCAAGGAAACATGAAAGGCGGCCCTGGATATAGCGTTGCTGTGACTGGGAAGTCTAGATCGAGCGTTAACAGCAGCGAGGAGTATCTTCGGGACACCGACGCCGATAACAAGCAGAACGGCATATATAAGACCACGAAGACCACCTTCAGCCCCGTATAACAGGCTACTGTGGATTATTGCAATAGGATAGATTATTCTAGCGGACCAACGAGCTGGCTTGTTTGGGATGCAATGCATAGGGTGGACCAAAAAGTACGTCTGTGTTCAGACCGAATTTCGTCGGTGTTCAGCGACCTTCCACATCAACCCTAGCCCTTGGAGTTGCTCACCCTGACAATTCAAAACGATTATGGTCAGGAACCCAGTGTACTCTACACAAGGATATATATGTAAAACTGGGGTCTGGAACAAGGTAGATCCTGTACGATTGTGGAACAGAGGATGTAGTTCAGAAATAACGGCCTCGGCCAAAATATACTCACATGTACGTACGTGATGATACCCAAGAAGTATCGAGGCAGTGAGATGGGACGCTCTGGAGCAAATACGCTGTAACAACCAGGTTATTTAGCTGGATGCGAATGCAGGGGCTCTTCCAAGGTCGCTGTCCCGGTTATTGAGCCTTTGAGCAGTTTTTCTTCAACCTCCATGCGTAGATCTACTATTTGAGGCAAGCATGGGGAGAGGATGCTGCTGAAAGATATGTAAGCTGGGTGTCTGGGGGATAATTGCTAAGGGTACAGACTCTACCCAATGATTCCGTTTTGTATCCTTGGTGGTGGATATTTCTTGCCCAGAAACCACTGATAGACCCGGTGGGGGTGGGCCTTACACCAATGGAGATTAGAGATCCCGCAAGGTCCCGTTTCCAAGAGGGCCTCCTGTAGTGTCCCATAACCCATGCGGTAAACCCATACCAGCCGTTACCCGTGGGTATGTGCTCTCCCCGTAATACGGCAGGCTGGTAATATTCGTCTTTAGCCACAATTGTGTGAACAGCTTGAGAGTTCAAGGTAATTCCAGGGATGTTGAGGTTCTGTCGACTAGCCTACCCCACAGTCCTCTAGTATTCTAGAGAAAAACAAGAGAAGCACGAGAAGCACGCGGAGTATGAGGCTATTTCGCACCTACTTCGCCCTGCTGCTAGCTATTTGTGTATCATTACCTGGCGAGGAAAATCATTGGGGGAAAGGGAAGATCCCCCAGCCCATTGCGAAGGAGCGGGCCTTCTTTTTCTTCCCGACCTTTTTTCAGGTCCGTCTTTTTCCTAGAACATGCAACGCTTACTATTCCCTGCGGCGGGGCCTCTAGAAGTAGCGTACAGTAGCACCGGGACCCCTGTCTTAGATCAAAGTAGGATTTTGTAAATTTGTGGCTCGTGCGTTCGGACTGCATTCTCAGGTCTGCGCCTCCTACTACCGGCTAGAACAATATTAAATGATACCACTTTGCAATGCTGAGGACGCCTCAGCGTTCCAAGAAGCAAGCCACTAAGGGATGCAACCGAGGCGGGTCTCCACCCTGGTCGCCCTTTCGGGAATATGGCTCTCTCACACGGCAACTCTCTCAGGCGGCAACTACCTCAGAGCGTGCTCTAAGACCATTTGAGATAAGGCATCGCCATCAACCATGCAGTATGGCGTGAAACAAGTAGAGTAGGAAGCAGAGTGGGAAATGTAATTAGAGCATGGAGAAGGACGAAGGAATACTGAGCGTAGTGGATCTGGGGTCGGACCTAAGTCGGACTTGGAAACTTGGAAGGTTAAAGGTCCACTGGACTGGTGGCATTGGGAGTTTTCCTGGGAATATAAGGACATTGTAATATTATTTGAGGATCCCCAAAATCCCAGAAACCGAGTCCATGGCTCTCACTAATGCTGCAGTTGTACCGTTTGGCGACCGAAGTCAAACAGATATGGAACTTCATCTTATACTGCGTCCACTTTCGTTGACCCTTTCCGAGGGAAGGGTTGGTGTTCTGCTGCTTCTGGTAATGGGTCCCCATCGTTTGTTGGTACCAGGTTGTCGGGAATATAGCGCCCTGCTGCGGGTTATTTTGAGCATGATTTCTAACTTTGTGGGATCTTGTAGGCTGTTGGTTATATAATTGCGCGGATCATATATCGACAATTCCTGCACCCTCTTGCAAAATTCCCCGGGCCTATTGGTGCTGGATGGACCGATGTGCGTATTGTGACCGACGATAAATCGCGTAAAATTCTGACGAATATCAGGCGTGGTGGTTTTATCATCTCTTCTCAGGACGAGTAACATGGAGGAACCACAACTGGCACCAGCGATATGGTTAGTTAAGCCCAACAGACAGAATATCAATCTGATGGCGACTATTAGGCACCGTTGTTCGCACGGCACCAAACCATTTGAGTTTTAACTCCCCCGAAGCCATAAAAGACTGCTATGGATTCGGAAAAGCAAACCAATCGCTGTGTCTCAAGGACCCAGAGTTCTTCCTCGAAAGCGTATACGGATCCTGGAATATCATCAACGAAAACAATAAGGATGAACATTCTCGAATGCGAAAAATGCTAAGCCATGCCTTCAGCACCAAAGCTCTACTCGAACAAGAGTTTGTATTGACAAGGAGTGTCGACGACTTCATGTATAACATTGGAACGATCAAAGCCGAAGGCGGAAAGACTGGAGTTGATATCACAAAATGGTTCAATAATGTCACCTTTGACATAATGGGTGGCATGGCTTTTGGAGATTCATTTGGGGCCAGAGTGGGCAATTATGGACCCAAATCTCGTAGGTTTCTGTCATATGCGCAAGAGCTCGGAAGATAAGCTGACGGTGAAACAGACGATAAATATGACTGGGTTGGCGTCGTTCTCGACAGCGCCTTCATCAACGATGTCATGAGATGTACAACGTTGGTGCCATACCTGCCAGAGTTCTTGGATTGGTGGATTCCGAAGAGGTACCAAGAGAGCAGCTACGCCCACATGGACTACAGTATCATGGAAACACGAGCGTGAGTTTTCTTTCTTGCGTCGCTGTCTTGAGTCTACGCTGACATTGCTTGCGATTTAGTCGAATCGAGAAACACACCGAACCCGAGCGACCAAAAGACTTCTTGCACTACATGCTCAACTTTGCCGGACCGAAGGCGACCGAAAAAGAAATGGCTTCACATATCAATGCTCTCATGATGGCTGGAGTAATCACCACCTCGACATTCCTCTCCGGAGTTCTGTATTACCTCATGAATAATGCCGAGGTTTTCAACAAGCTGAAGACGGAGCTTCGAACCACATTTTCCTCGGTCGAGGAGATTACCTGCAGCAGCACAGCGCAATGCGAATACCTCGCCGCGGTTATCAAGGAAGGTCTTCGAATCTACCCCCCGGCTGGCGGTGCCCATCTGCCACGAATCGTGCCGCCTGAAGGCGCCATGATTTCTGGGTATTGGGTTCCCGGAAGGGTGAGTTCTGAATTGGACATGCAGCGGCGGCCCAAAGCTAATATATCCCATAGACTCGCGTTTCGGTGCATCAATGGTCTGTTGTGCACGACGATAAGTACTTCCACAGGCCGGACGACTTCATCCCCGAGCGTTGGATCAAAGGCGAAAAGGCGTCCGAGATGGGTGACCGGCTCGAGGCAAGCCAGCCGTTCTCGTATGGCCCAAGAGGCTGCCTGGGCAAGAAGTATGTGATCAACCCAACCCAACCCCTTTCTCGACAGACAGACGACTAAATGATTACAGTCTTGCTGCGCTGGAAATGCGCCTGATTTTGGCTCAGATGCTTTGGAAGTACGACATTGAGTGGCTCAACCCATCCGTGGACTGGGAGCGCGACAACCAGGGGTACACCCTGTGGCACCGACCGGAACTCCGGGTCCTCTTCCATGAACGCACCTCAGGGATCGTTTTAAGATAAGTGGATTTGTGGGGATTGCGGGGATTGCTGGACAAGGCAGGGCGGCGCAAATTGCGAATACATACGAAAACAGCGATTTACAGAGGCGTTATTTTGGATATCTGGAGGTGAAAGGGTGACGGGGGGCCTCGGTGAGGCTGTTCTTAGAATCGTTATATCAGAGCGCGAGCTTGAATTTCTTTTGTGGTTGTACCTTCCCTTTTTCTGATTTTGTTTGTTTTTGGAAACTGGAAACAGAGCTTCTACGAAAGGAAGGCGGTAGCGGTAGCTAGCTGAGCTGGTCCATTTACAGAATAGCGTTGCTTTGGATGTTTCTCCGTGGCGTCCCACTTAAATGCTGTAACTGTGGCTGTAACTGTGGCTGTGATTGAATCACGAGAATCATCGTTTCAAAATGTCACATGAGATCTGGAAATAACTTTATGGATGATGGATATAATGGAATTCTGGGCCTCTTATTGAACAGGTCAGGTCAAGTTAATTGGCTTCATAGTAGGGGGGTAGTTGGCAGGTAGCAGGTAACAAAACAGGCATCTCATTTTTTTATCGACTGGTACTGCCTTCCTGCTCCTATGACGTAGACCATCTGCTCCACCCCTGCTCACAATTGAGCATCTCCGGCCTGTGGCTTTACTGACAATGACCATGGACAGTGGACATTGTGAATATCTTCAGTCACACCACATCGAATTGAATTGGGACTTTAATCAATTGATAATTCAGCTATAGAGTGGAAGGGGCAACAATGGTTCCAAGACCCCACCTCGTTCGAATAACACCCCATCCGGGCTCCTCGCAAAAGGCCATTGAAGATGAGCCGGACTGGGGAGGCATCCACCAGAATCGTATCGGGTTCTTGAATCGGCAGGAGCGCCCAACTGGCCACACCCATCAGGGTGATGACAAGAAAGAAGAGGCCGGTCTAGACGAGAAAGCCAAAGATGAAGCCAGAGACCTCGTAAATTTCCGCGATGTGATAGCGAAACAAAAGGCATGCCACAACCCCATGCTAGGACAACAGCATATCCATTGGCTGAATTAACTGTGGATGCTATAGGACTACCATCTCATACGGCCAGATGTCCATTCGGCAGGATGGCGCTACGTCCTCCATTCTTCTGAAGACTGGATAAAGAACACTCAAGAGTGGCCCGCAAATTTAGAGAAACGCAAGGCGGCCGAGAAGGCAGCAAAGCTGAAGGATGAAGAGCAGGGGAAGCCCAATGGCGATTCAGGCCAATCTAACCAAGTAAAGCAAGAGGATGACTGGAGGAGAGAGGCGGGACAGAATAAGCATCACGAGGCATATGCTAGCGAAGTCAATGGCGATAGAGGCCAACAGGGTAAGAATGACGCTCAAGCGGGGCAGAAAGCAGAGAGCGAAGCTGAGAGACTTCAACAAAAGTACTCGCCTCAAGAACGTGCTCTCCTCCATAATCTACAGCAAGAGAAAGACTACATCCTCAAGCTGAAGCAAAACGACGGCAAGAAAAGGTCGCCAGTCGCTGATGGCCATCAGTTAATTTCCATTGACGAAGTCGACCAATTTACTCCAGACAACTGGATCCCACGCTCCAATAAGCTTATTCGCCTTACGGGACAGCACCCGATGAATGCGGAGCCAAACCTGACGTCGCTCTTTGATGCTGGACTGATTACCCCAAACGAGCTACACTACGTTCGCAACCACGGCCCGGTTCCACATCTGCTATGGGAAACTCACACTCTCGAAATTGAAGGGTCGAGCTTAACTCTCACCATGGACGAGTTAAAGGATAATTTTGATTCTATTAACATACCTGTCGCATTAGCTTGTGATGGGAATAGACGCAAGGAGCTGAATCAGATAAAGCGATCCAAAGGGTTTAATTGGGCTTCAGGTGCAGTAAGCTGCGCTTACTGGAAGGGTCCCCTGCTCAGAGACGTTCTTCGCAAAGCTGGAGTGCCCGAAACTTTCCCGGAGGGGAAGCGCTATTGGGTTAACTTTGAAGGTGCAGATGAGCTGAGCGATGGCAAATACGCAACTTGCATACCTTTCGAGTATGCTATGGACGCCAACAATGACGTGATCTTGGCCTACGAGATGAACGATGTTCCTCTCCCCCCTGACCACGGACACCCTATCCGGTTGATCATCCCAGGATATGTTGGGGGGCGCTGCGTAAAGTGGCTAAAGAAAATATGGCTGAGTGACAGGGAGAATGACAGCCACTACCATATATGGGACAACAGAGTTCTGCCAAGCTTCATTACAGAAATGGATGGGGAATTTTCAAAAACCATGTTCTCTCATCCGGATACCTTATGCAACGAGCAGAATTTAAATAGCGTCATTGTTAAGCCTGCTCAGGGCGACAAGATTTCACTCACAGAAGCTAGGAAGGGGAAGACGTACCGGATTATGGGCTATGCGTATGACGGTGGTGGCCATGAGGTGCAACGAGTCGAGGTATCTCTTGACGAGGGCGACACATGGTTATATTGTATAAGAAAGGTATGGAAAATCCACATCGGGTCAAATATTCTGTTATTCTTATACGCGCAAAGTTTCCCGACGGACCGATAAGACGTGGCAACAAGTATTGGACATGGCTACATTGGTATTTGGATGTGGAAATCACGCATTTGCTCCGGGCAAAAAGTATCACTGTCCGCTGCCACAACGTTTTTAAGAACACTCAGCCGGAGAGGCCGAGTTGGAACATTATGGGGTACGTATTCGTGTTCTTTCTTGCCTCTAACTTCGTCAACTTCGACGTAGCTGACAAATATAATAGGATGATGAACAACTGCTGGTACGTAGTTAAGCCTGCAATAGTGCAAGGTTTTAACAATGCCGTCCCCGAGATTGTTTTTACCCATCCTGTCGAGCCTGGGACTGGCGATGGAGGCTGGTTGAAGGAGTCAACGGAATTACAAATCTCGAACGCAAAGCAAGCTGCTGGAGGACCGCAAAAACAGTTCACTCGAGAAGAGATTGAGAAGCACAATAAAGATGATGATTGCTGGATTGTGGTTAATGGTAAGGTGTACGATGCAACTAGTGTTCTGGAATGGCATCCTGGTGGAAAGGCAGCAATAATGGGCCATGCCGGAAAGGTTCATGAAGAAACCAGTAGCGACTTCAACAGTGTACACGACGGATACGCGTTTGAGAAATTAAAAGGTCGGTCTACTAATTTAATTTGACAGAAAAACGCTAACCGTAATAATCACAGAGTGCGTCCTCGGGATGGCAACGGAAAAGGCCAAGAACCTCATAAAGGCGAACGCCAAGAAAGCAGCGGAAGAGAAAACTAAATCTGCCAAGGGGAACAGCACTGTTGCATTGCAAAAACATAGGTGATTTATTCCATGATATAGAAATAGTAGATTTTGCTGACATTGCCGTGATATAGGTGGATTCCCGCGCGCCTCAAAAAGCGCGAGGCTATCTCTAAAGATACTCGCAAATATACCTTCCAACTTCCCGACAATAAAAACGAGCTAGGTCTTGCAACCTGTCAACACATCCAACTTGGATTTCATTTTGAAGATAAGATGGTAATCAGATCCTATACGCCTACCAGACCAATCCTCCCCACAGAGGAAGATGGGACCTTTCAGCTCGTAGTCAAGACGTATTTTCCCAACGACAACCAACCAGGAGGGGCAATAAGCAACATACTTGATAGTATGCCGCTTGGGGAGGAGGTTGAGATCCGCGGGCCCACGGGTGATATCGTTTACGAAGGCAATGGGAAGTTCAATATCGAGGGCGAGGAAATGAACTTCCGCCGCGTGACGCTCATTCTTGGAGGCAGTGGGATCACCCCCGGGTACCAACTCATCTGCCGCATCCTTTTGTTACAAGGTGACAAAACAGAGATAAGGGTCGTTGACGCTAATAGGTCCGAGTCTGATATATTGCTTCAAGACGAGATGGAGGATCTGCAGAAGAAGCATCCAGGGCAGTTTAAGATCACACATGTCTTAAGCCGGCCTAGTGGTGACTGGAAAGGGTTGAAAGGGTACGTAAACCCCGACATCATACGGGAACACGCATTTGCACCAACGGATGGTAGCGTTGTGCTTTTATGTGGACCCCCAGCCATGATTCAGAAAGCTGCGCTCCCAGCCTTAAAAGGTATGACTCTCCCTTCTACTATATCTAAAAGTATTTTCTCACATAATTCATTTGTAGACTGGGGATATGAGGAGGAGAAAAATTGCTTTGGCTTCTAAACGTCTGTCTTTTTTTAAGAGCTATGCTCAATATAAGTCGTCAACATTTCATAGATTTATTCCAATGGAAGCTGCCTCTTCCATATACTTGGCGTGTCTCAGGTATTTGTTTATAATGTTGTCAAGACCGCAATATCATACTCCTTCAACTGGAATGAAAACACTCCGCCCTTTTCTGCAGTTAGCGACGTAGTGGTTTGTTCCACGACATTCTCTCCGCCAGGAACATTTTCAGAGAGTCCACTTGGGGCATTGAGGACGGTAAGGGTTGCCTTGGCGCCTTTCTTTAAGCCCTCAAAGTCGATGTTAAATGGCACTGGAGAGGTGGTGTTGTAAACAGTGGCCTTGAAGGTGTATTGGTTTGTGCCCTCGTTGACACCTGCAACATAGAATGCAGGTCCAAAACCCTCGTCGGATGTAAAGGGGGCAGTGTGAGTATAGCGATGGGCTGAGAGAAGCTAGCCAGATAGTTAGCCAATAACGTTCGGCATTTGATGTTTTAATTGAGGTTGATGACATACTTTAATAGCATAGTAGCTTGTTGAGTAAACATCTTGAGCTGGGTCTGCGTTGAAAGAAACGAGATCGGGCTGCGGGATAATTAGCAACAAACACCTCATATAACGTCTACGCCACACTAGTTATGCACTTACAGCCCACTGAAAGCCATTTATGTTCTGGAAGCCTGGTGCGTAGCTAGCTCCAATCACAACATCGGCGTTTCGTTCAGCGCCGAGTGTGAAAATAGTTTCTCCAACGGCACCGACCCAGTTTGGGTATGGTAGTCTCGGCTCATCTGCGTCCCATCCAACCGGCTCTGATACATTTGCAGTATTAGGTTCGATAGTGGCATATTCGCCGATCAAGATTGGGTGGGAACGATTTGAGTTGTCAAACAGGCCGAACTGAGTGGCGAATATGTTCGGTCTGGCGTACTCATGATAGTCGGTAGCACTGTTGTCAGCAACGGCAGTGAGGTCGCCAGTCGATGAGATAAGTACAATCGATGGGTAAGCGGCGTGTATTGCGTCGTAAAAGGCCCTGAAGCGGTAATCTGCGTAAGTCTGGGGACTGGAAAGTTGATCTTCGTTTCCAATCTGTGGTCACAAAAGCTAGTCAGCTTCCATCTTTGGAAATAAACAGCTTTAAAAAATGATGACATACCTCGACATAGTTTAGCTTCCAGGGACGGGGATGCCCGAGGGATGCTCTTAGAGCTCCAAACTTGGTATGCACGTCACCAAGGATAAACTCTAATTCATCCAATGCTTCCTGGACGTACAGCCCAATCTCTTCCTCGGGTATGTCGTAAGGGTCACTGTTATCATATCCGTTCA
The DNA here is from genome assembly GCA_001630595.1 of Pseudogymnoascus sp. BL308. NCBI lineage: Eukaryota > Fungi > Ascomycota > Leotiomycetes > Thelebolales > Thelebolaceae > Pseudogymnoascus > Pseudogymnoascus sp. BL308. The sequence continues at coordinate 50,629 of LMYD01000230.1, read as the reverse complement.
AATATACACCCGCCCACACACCTAGGATGGGCTCAGTATCTAGATCTTCGCACCACTGATACTGTGTTAACATATTGGCTATCAATTTGAAGAGAGGTAATGCTCACCTGGAGGTATTCAACAAGTCCAATTCCATCGGTGTTTGCATAACCCCACGTTCCAGGGCGTCCTGGCCGCTCGGACAATGGGCCAATGGTCTCATTCCACTTCCAGCGATATCCAAAGATATCACCTTCCCTAATATACTGTCAGTTAAACGCCCTTTATATATGTAGTCGGTGTAAGAGTATCGTACATGTTGTTTCCGCCTGGCAATCTCAAGAAACTTGGGTTGAGGTCTTTTAAGCCAGCCATAAGTCCAGGGCGGTTGCCGTTTGGACTGTTTTTGTAAGTCGGTGGGAATAAGCTGATTAAATTCAAATTGAGCGAGCCCTGATCTGGTTGGAACTCGAGGACGAATTTGTTGTCGGTGTCAGGAGCCGCAACTCTAGGATGGAGATGGAACTTGTGCTCCACCCATTCTCCCTTCTGGCATTTGGACTTTATCTCCACACTTGCCCAAACGTGTGACGACTCAACCGACTGCAGCTTTGCAGTGAACTTACCACGGTATGAACCCAGTGCCCAGAAGCTGCCTGAGTATGGCTGTGGGGTCACGCTGATACCCCACCAGCCTGGATTCTGAAGGCCAAGTACACCACCTGACGCCGAGCCATTTCCTGGAGCAACTTGTACCGAAGTTGGGAGAGCCCAAGAAAGCGGCACTGATGTATTCTGAAGGGTCAATCTTGCGTCCCCAACTGCTTCCCATGGGTCAATTGTGGAGGGAAACTCAGTGCTGCCTTGGAATGCCCGGTTTTGTATCAATTCTGCGTAGATACCCCCGTCACCCGAGTGGTTAATATCCTCAAACATAATTCCATACATAAGAGGAGACGAAGAGTTTCCACCATGGTTGCTTACTGTGATGTTTGCTGCATTAGAAACCACAGCCAGGAATGAAAGAGACGAGAGAAGGTTGCGAGTCAACATGATAGCGACTTCTAAGTGGGAAGCTGCAATTCAATTGTAACACTCAGAATCTTCCATGGCTTCTGGGAAAATGGTCTTTTATGAATGTCATCATATTGATACGGTTTTTCTTCGGAAGAAGTATCTCCATGCCATTTAGCCGTTAGAATTGTAAGAACTGGCAATTACAACAACCGATCTGATATTTGAAAATCCTTACTTTATAGGAACTAGGTAACAGATGAGCTTTCGCCATGAGAGACAGCACGCAACGAAAGCTAGGGCGCATTTGGAGGAAGACCGAATGCACGTTGGACTCTGATGTGATTAAGAAGTCGACCCCGCCCTAACCCACACTTTCCGCGTCAACCCCGGTGGGGGAAATCTGAAGAGATCGGACAACAAGCACAACGGCACGCGCACGGACATATGCTTGTTGATGCGGGGGTGGTACTCCATACATACCTTGAATTGCATATTCAATAGCTATTAGACCGCCAACCACCTCAATTTAGCTTCGGGGTATTTTAATCGTCCCTTCGGCACTTGTTGGCGCGATTTGGGCCCTGTCTCTATTCTTCCCGTCCCGGCTCCGACATCCCCGGCCCTGGAGGAGCGTGGATAAAACGAAATATAGTAGCGTCTGTGCAGCTTAGCTCGTGCGGGGTTGGTAAACTGGATGCTCAACGACGGAACTATCCGATGAGGGGCAGAAAGTATAGTTAGTATATAGAGCAAATAGATGTCGTATTTGTTCTGGCCCAACCGCCAACCGTCTGAACCACCAACAATATAATCCATTTTAACCTCCCATCACCATAAGTAATAATAATGCTTCTAAAATAAGTCAATTGCTATACCTAGTTTAAGTTCTAGTATTTAATTCTGTAGGATTTAATGGCTTAAGGGGAAATATCTTATAATTTTCCACTTGTGACATATGTTGTATATCTCGTTATATATCTATAAAGTGATATAGACATTCTAGTAAGGCTAAATTATCGTAACTATTTCAATACTATATTCTCTCATATAAGTAAGCTTGTTAAGTTACGTTATAAGAAGCTTTGTTAAGTCTTATAAAAAGTGCTACACAATGTATATGGGGAAGTTGGTGGTTGGGCCGGAACATATATATACTGCCGGCCAGGCCCCAACCCATTTCTATCACTCGGCTCCGACATCCCCGGTTGAAGAGGATGTAGTTCGATATGGAGAGAGGCGTCCAGTTGAGTGACAGAAATGAAGGCTTAATATGTTAGGCTCTTTGTGTAGTGCATAGCCAACAGTCCGCTGTATGTCTCATGCTCTAGCCAAAGGGCCGAACTCCCCTTCCTGGAAGGGACAGCTGATATCCCCGCGGGGAGCCGACGGGACGAGGCGTGGGCATTATATAAAGCAAGACTCCCTATGACTTAAAATCAGCAGTTACAGGCTAGACCATCCTCTGGCTTGTAGATTATCACTGACTCCAATTTTGCTGTTATTCAACTTTCCCTTCACAATGCGTTTCCACGCATTTCTGGGATTTGCTGTGGTTTTAATCCACAGCCCCCACACAGCAGCTGATTATACTACAACGATCGACGCCCAGTCCAACCGGGGAACCTGGGATGGGTGGGGCACGTCACTCGCATGGTGGGCAAAAAAGTTTGGCGATCGTGAAGATTTGGCAGATATATTCTTCACCCTGAAGTCGACGACATTGATAGGACTAAGCTTGCCCGGCTTAGGATTCAACATCGCACGTTACAATGCCGGCGCATGCAGCTCCAACACCTACGATGGCACGAGTATGGCAGTGTCAGCGAACATTAAAAGCTCGAGACAAGTCGATGGTTACTGGATTGACTGGGCCAGTGAGGATCCAACGACATCGAGCTGGAACTGGGGTGTTGATGCCACGCAGCGCCAGGCTCTCCGCAATGCAATAGATAGAGGAGCAGATAGGCTCGAGCTTTTCTCTAACTCACCCATGTGGTGGATGTGCAAAAACAAGAATCCGTCTGGATCCAGCGATGGAAGTGAGAACATTCAGTCTTGGAACTTGGAGCAACATGCCATATACATGGCCAACGTCGCCAAGTATTTCAAGGACAACTGGGATGTTCAATTTGAGTCTGTCGATCCCTTCAATGAGCCTTCTGCCACTTGGTGGAACTCCGCCGGCACCCAGGAAGGTTGTCATTTTGACGTGTCCACCCAGGCGACTGTCATCAACCACCTCCACAATCACTTGGCCAGTCGCGGGCTGTCTACCGTAATTGCAGCATCGGATGAGTCTTACTTTGACCAGGCTGTTACAAACCTGCAAACCATTGGGAGCACTGCAATCAGCCAGATATCGCGCGTCAACGTCCATGGCTACCAGGGAGGGTCAGGAAGGCGAGATACACTGCAAAGCCTGGCATCTGCAGCCAACAAGAAACTTTGGAACAGTGAATATGGAGATGCAGTCGGTTCAGGTCTCAATATGGTCTCTAACCTCCTCCTGGATTTTCGGTGGCTCGTCCCCACTGGATGGGTCTACTGGCAGGTGCTCGACGGTAGCGGCTGGGGGCTTGTACAAGCGGACAATGACTCCGGTGAGATCACGGGAATGAACCAAAAGTATTGGGTCCTGGCGCAGTTTTCACGACACATCCGTCCTGGCATGCGCATTCTCGATGGCGGCAACTCTAACGTGGTCGCTGCATACGATGCCGGTACTAAGAAGTTGGTCATCGTCGCCGCCAACTACGACACAGCCCAGTACATCAATTTCGACCTGTCTGGGTTTTCCCAGCGCCCCACCGAAGGCGCTGCGGTGGTTCGCTGGAATACCCAGATTGACGGCGGCGACAGATATGTTCAGTATACTTCTGACACTGCCGTGAGCGGATCTAAGTTCTGGTCGTACTTCTCTACGAACAGTGTGCAGACTTTCGAGCTCACTGGCGTGGAGCTGTGAAACATACCTGGCTTTCACCTGGATATAGCGATGTAAATATCTGGTTCTCTATCATATTGGGGGGGAGGGAGGTGGCGCTATTTAAGAGTTTGCCTAGCTAGCCAACTCATTATGCCATCTACTTCTGCGATGTAGTCTCTATACATTTCGTATTTTAACTTTATGGTCTTCGTAGACGAAGAGCCCAGTTATGAGTACAAAAACGTGGTCTTTGCGCGAAACTTCATACCGATTATAATAATTATGGGATTGAGTATTTCAACAAAATGTCAATACATTCGGGATAGTTGCGAATTCATCGCCTCCAGCCTTTTTGAGGATTTGCAAAATAGCGCATCGAATACGTTTAATAATTTGACCCAAAGCTAAGAGGGAGACATTATCGGATTCCCACAAGACCAATATCAATTCAATACTCTCGACCAATCTTCATTCCTAATAAACTCCTCAATCGAAGTTTTCTTAATCTCAACTCCCAGCTATAACATGCGATCAGCTTAACATATAAGATAAAATACTGGCAGTGTAAAACTCACATCTTCAGGGAACACCACATCCGGGTCTCCGTCTCCCCAGTACCCAAACTGAGTGGCGTACTCGTACATCTTGCCAATCATCTCGCTGTAACCTCCCGGCACCGCCTGAACATGTTCCTCGATAGAGCACGGCTCGTAGACAGCTTTGACGCCGACAACACGCGACCACAGCTCGACGTACTCAGCCCATGTTAGACTTTCGCTGCACGCAACTAGTTTCTTGCCCGGCGGTACTTTGGTTAATGCAAAGACATAATTTCCCGTATCGGATGGGACGAGAAATGGAATTGGATGTGGCCCATTGCCCGGAATGCGGAGGGCCACCGATCCATCGTCTTTCTGCTATTTGTGAGTTACTTGACGACAAGAAAACCATCACAAAATACGGACCTTAATCCAATTGTACGACGCCGCCCCCCAGCGCCAGTTTGTAGCATAGGAGCCGAGATACAGCAGGCTCGTCTTCTTCGCTAACTCTGGATGCGCATCCTGAATATACTTCCACACCGCGCCCTTCGACTCAAAGCTCATCAGATCGTCATATTTTCCTTTGCTCCACTTGCCCGGTTCGCTCGCTGAGCTCCACACAAACCGTTCCAGCCCCTCCACCGCGGCTGCTGCATCGGCGATGTTGCGCCCCTTCGCGACCTCTTCCTCGAAGTGAAAGTTGAGCGGCGACTGCCCCGGTTGCGCAAGGGCCTTGAACTCTGCGCTCTCAGACGCCTGAGCGGGATTGAAGCTTGTGTTGGCGAAGATCAGGTTGACTCCCTTGGCGGCAGTGGCGAGAGATGCGGGATCCGTCAGGTCACCTTTGACGAGCTCGACTCCCTTGGTGGCTAATTCAATGGCCTCGGGGCTGGTGGGATTGCGGACAAAGCCACGAACCTTCCAGTTGGGAGCTTGGAGAAATGCGGCAGCGACGGAAGAGCCTTGAACTCCGGTGGCGCCAATGACGAGGACGCTTTTGGACATGTTTTTAAAAGGGCGGTTGGGATCGGCTTAGAATAGTTGTTGACGAAGTAGAAATAATTTAGAGAGGTAGAGAAGATATGCACTTCTTTATATACCCGACTGTAGTGATGGAATTTACGGCTCATTACCAATATCTAACACCCGGAGGATTTTAACCTCCATGAATTTGGTTTCATGGCTCGACGGTGTCTCGGACATTACTGCTAATCCCGACTTAAGGGCGCGAGGACGCGTTATTCGAGACTTTGATCCTTCTACAGATCATTCCGGGACGCCCAGAGTGACGCGAAGTTCCATTCGAGGCGGGGAGTGTGTACACTTCCATGATTGTGGCTTCTATTGACTCTCAGATGATTGGTGTCGGAATAAGAATTTAAGCGAATTTCGTCGATGGCGCAACACTTACCTCTTTGGGAAACGAAGCGATCCGCCTTTAATGATCGCGATCGGACCAGCTTAGTGGTGGCTAAGCGTCCATAGGTTTGTTTGTCCAATCTGAGGAGTCTATGCTGTATCTACTTGATATTGTGCCTATATGCCGCATGTCGCCAATTCGGCAAAATTCAACCAACTCCAGTAAGACACCTGCGGCGGTGTAACCATAATCATATTTCATCCTCGCTCCCATCCCGCACTCTCTCCACGGGCCCCTTCCACCCAGCAGCCGCTTGCACAAAAATTACGGTACCCGCCACCGCAGCAGCAGAAAACCATACCGCTCGTAACGCTTCCACATACCCCGCTCTGGCAACCTCCGCCTCCACGCCATGCAGCCCCCCAACCGTTGCTGGGCTCCGGAGAAGCTCCTCCACCAGCTCGGGCCTCCGCACCCCTATCTCCGCGAACCCCTGTTCTAAGCTCCGTCTCAAGACGCGCACGAACAAGCCGCCGCCAATGGCGGTGCCGAAGCTACCAGCGAACCCGCGGAAGGTGGTGATGAGGGATGTAGCGACGAAGTGGGTGGACGGGGCGGTGAGATGGAGGAGGTGAGCAAGGGTGTATGTTATAGCTGCACCGGTGGAGAGGCCAAGTAGGGCGGTGGTGGCGACGATGAGAGGGGCTGGTGACGAGGGAGTTGCAATAAAGGCGAGAAGAGCGACGGCGAAAGTGAAGAGGGTGAAGGCCATGATGGTTGGGCTAGTGATGTTATCAGCGATGTTCACAAGGCCTGTGATTGAGAGTGGGACTTACAGATAAAAACTCCCTGCTCGGCGGATGTGGAGTCCCCCGACAAAGAGCCCCCCGAGCGCGAAACCGGCATTAGTGGGAATGAGGATTGATCCTGCAGTTGCTGGGGACCAGTTGCGCACTGCAAGGGCATATACCGGGGCATAAAAGAGGACACTCCAGCGCACTGACATGAGGCCTACCTGGGCAAGGCAGGTGAGGAGGACTCCACGAGAGCGGAGGACGGGAATGGGGATGATGGGGTCGCGTGCGAGGTAGAGCTCGTTGGCGATGAAGAGACCGAGGACGACAGGTGAGATGAGAATGGGGAGGTATTGGATTTTTGGGGACGTTAGGCCGAGCAGGAAGAGGACAAGCGAGGTGGTCTATAGAGTTAGCTTGCTCTGCCTCTTATGATAGAGTAAGGGAAACTCACGAGTAGAGCCGCACCCGAGTAATCCACGTGTGCGAATCTATACGCCAAACTTCGTGTCTTCCCACCCGGGGTAGCCGCCGACCCAAACCGTTTCGGGACCCCCCAAAAGATGCCCATCCCAGCCAAAGCCGCAAGTGGCGCCTGTCCCCAGAACAACGGCCTCTGTAACAAATAAGCACTGCCGTACGTTTCTCTCCAAGTGGGTACACCTGAACGAACTTACCCATCCCGTAATACCCACCAGTCCCCCCGCAACCACCGCACCAAGCGCCACCCCAGTCGTAAACCCGGCATTCGTGAGCCCCAAAAATAGGCCCCGCCGCTTCGTTCCCGTCAGCTCAATCACGAGGATTAGGGTCAACGTCATGACGCCCGCGCCCCCTGAGCCGCTGACAATGCGGCCGGCGATGAAGGTATTGAAGGAGCGTGCGTGGCCCGTCAGGAGGCCGCCGGCGACAAAAAGGAAGGCGGACGATAGGATGCAGCTGCGGGGTGAAAAAATCTGGGAGAGGCGACCAACGAGAGGTGCGAGGCTGGCCATGGAGATCTATCCAGTCAGTGCCAAGTTCATCATGTAAATTTTGGTGGACTAGACGACGCACCAGGTACGCGGAGGTAAACCAGATAGCGTCCTCACCCCTTGCGCCGAGGTCATCGGCGATACTAGACTGTGCCGTTGTGATGCCGGACATGTTCGACGCTGTGCAATGTGTTAGCCCCTTGATGCCTGGCTGCGACCGTGGACGCCACTTGCCTTGGAGGAATATGAGAATGCATATCGAGAGGATTACCAGGATCGCCCGGCTTGGACCAAGGGGTTGATTCGGGGTGGGGGTATCGGTGGGGGTGTTATCTTCTGATGAGATATGGAGAATCTCATCCTCATCAGCGGATAGAAGAGGCGTCTGCTCGGTGAGCACGCCTGGTGAGTTATAGCGTTTCATTTGCGTCGGATGCCACCTGGAGCCATGTGTGTGGGACGTTGAAAGAAAGCGCCGCACTCGGCCTCGAAGGATATAAAACGGCCAACCAAAAATAACCGCATCCAAAATTAGCCTTTTATTTTTTATTTTATAAACCCATTGGCAGACAAAAGAAACAGCCGGGTTTATTGTGTATATTAATATATCCGCTACCGTCTATAAATCCTACGTATTTTAGGGAAGGGGGTTGTCTGAGATTCAAACGCTGATTTGTAAGCAAATACATCTATATCACGTGATTGTAACTAAACGTCACATGATTAGTACTCCTTAATCCAATAATTTTCATGTTCTATTCGATTCATTCACTCTTTGTTTTCCAGACTCATTAAAATCAGTGACAGGGTTCATATAAATTTGATAGACGATGGGTATCGTGTCATATCCTCTTTTGCACCCGCCTCATCCAGCTCAGCGAGCCAAAAAAATAAATAAAAGAATCCCCTCATCACTGTCATCCATCAAGCCCTCCCCTTACCACCACCATTACTAGTCCCACAACTTGACGAAACCTGATATATATACTATCTCCCTTTTCCTTCTCAAAAACACAAAAACAAGGTTTGGTAGGATCTCTACTCAGTACGGTATAACGCGCTGCAATCTATACAGGTACGCTCTGCTCTGACGCTCAGATTCAACGCACACGCAGCAATAGCGCGTTCGATTGTTTTCGGCAACGGTAACAGTATTTAACACTTGGCGACCCACAGGCCGATGGGGCTCGCCTCAGCGTTCTGCTCGAACTCCAGCTCGACGCCAGCCACGCTGCTGACATCGTAGACGAGAGTCTCTCCGCCCGTGCAGGGGAAAGTAGCGATGGTGTAGCTGTTTCCAGGGATGATCTCGGTCTTGCCGTAGGTCTCCTTGACCTCTGGCTTGGTCCACCAGGTCTCGGTGGCGTCGATAGCCGCCTCAAGGTGGTCGAAGTTTAGGCCACCGCTGCCTGCCTTCTCCTCCTCAATACCAGAGAAGTGGTACGCGCCCGGGTTGGCGGTCTCAGAAGCATAGGGGAAGGTGAAGAGAAGCGAGCAGGTGCCGGTCCAGGACGACGGGGTAGTGAAGGAGAAGAGGGTGTTGTTCGAGGGCGTGATGATGGGGGATGAGATGTCGCCGTATGGGATTCCTGCAGCTTCGGGCGAGACTGGGATGATCAAGTTAGGCTCGACGAAGGAGCCAGGGGTGAGAACCTGGGAGCACTTCTGGGGGGTGCCGGTGGTGGTTGGGGCTGGAGCGGCGGTGCCAGTTCCGGTGCCGACGAAGCCCTTTAGGCCATTGACGACCTTCTTGTTGTTGAAAGCTGGGTGGGCGTGCTTGCGGAATGAGGCGCCGGTGGGCAATGGCGAGCCAGGGACAGTGGTACCGGGCGAGCCTGGAGCAGTGCCGGTTGGGACGGGCGCGGTGCCAGTTCCGGTGGCGGTGCCGGTGCCAATGGGGCCGGCGGGAGGGGCGCACTTGTCCCCGGTGCTGGCCATGGTGATGGGCACGCAGCCGGTGGTATCCACCTTGCCCTCAGCAAAGATCTCGTATCCGCCCTCCTCGCCAGGTCCCTGCGATGGGCAGGCCCAGAAGTCGTTGCTCTCATCAACGAAGAAGTCTCCGTTGCCACCAACGACGAACTTGTTCTGCGAGCGGATGCCCTGGGTGCACTGGAAGCGCTTGGTGGTCTGGGAGATGATACAGGTGTGTCCGAGGGAGTCGTAGAGCTTGCCCTTGTCGGCGGGGTTGATGCAGTATGCGCCGTCAGGGTAGTTGCTGAACACACGGTTCTGGCCGATGGTGTCCTCCTCGACGATATCGGAGCCTAGGGTTGGGTTGGCAGCAGTGAGGGTGAAGCAGCAGTATCCTGGAGGGGCAGTGGGTGCGCGGGGCATGAGGGCCGTGGCGAGGCCGACGGTGAGGGTGGAAGCGATGATGACCTTCATGACTGCGGATTGCAGGTGTTTGTAAAATGATGGAACAAAAAAAGAGTGCAGTAGTTGAGATTTGAGTCTCAAAAAGTAATAGAAAAAGAAGGCGTTAGAAAGGTAAAAAGCTCTTTTGTCGACGGACAGACTGTGGTTGATATGTATGAAGAAAGAGAGAGAGTGAGAGAGTGAGACAAGATGTGAGGTAAACAAAGTTGCTTTAAGGGGACACAAAAGGGAGAAAGTGAAAAGTCGTGCAGGGTAGTGTATCGTAGTGTACCTACAAAGGTATGATTGTTTGCGCACTCGTTGCCTATCACTTACCCATATTATTCCAGTTATCCCATATATTTCCACTTTCCACCTGTTGAATTCCATTTTATCCCACTTATTCCATGTATTCCACTTATTCTGTTTGGTGAACCCACAAGGTGCCCGGTAGCCTGTCGCCACCCGCTCAACCAGGCAATGCCGTTGACGATGGATCCTCATGGACGCTGGTTGTTCCTGAAGATCGGCCTTTCTTCGCGAGCTGTACTCCAGTCACTATAACCATCGCGGTATCATCGTCCGGCCATCATCAATCAGAGTCTCCTATCAGCGCTGCATCGCGCAACTCACCGTCCGATCACCGTCTGATAGGGCAAGCCATCCTCCTATCACCGTACTATGTCGTCCAACGGGGCCTGACACATTGAGAAAAGCACCGTCGCACCCAGCAACGCACAGGGCAGGAGCCGTCCTGTCAGCACCAAAACAGCAGGCCGATGCCGCTGCTGAAACATGGCCGTGGACATCCCAACATTGCGATGCGACTCGGACGATCACTGAACCGGTTAACGTGTTTGTACGGCAGTGGGCCTCCCACCGAGGTCCTGCATAAACAGTGGGCTGGTGCCTTTAAGCTCACGGCGTCCGCGGCGTCCGCGGTGTTTTAGCGGCGCCTAGCGGTCGCTGGCGCTGTTTACTGCGTCATTCACCTTACTTTATGGCGGGGCGGCAGTCGGCGATCGCGCCACAGTTGTGATGCCAAGACCGGTCGTCGATGCACTTGGCCGACGTCGAAGGGGGGATATGTGGGGAAGAGGGAAGGGGTTTGGGAGGGATGAGGGAATACTTGAGAACACAGCCGCGAATTGTGGCCATCGCATTGAACTTTGGACGGATGAATTGAACCAGTCGCCGAGGATTGCGGTGTGTGCTGTGTGGTTCTGCGACCTGGTGAAGTCCGGTACAGCAATTCTCAATCCCCATTTAATGCCTCGGTGACTACTCTTTCGTCTCACCTCTCTTCGTCATCCCGAGAAGGCGTCGGAGAGACGACGAGACACAGTTTTACAAGCCTTGTGCACGTGTAGCGAGACACAGGCACAGGTCAGATTCCTCCACCCATGATGTCACGAAATCTCGGGAAGTTGCTCAGTTGCTCGGGGATCCACCGCTCCACCGCTCCAAATAGCACAGATAGCACAACTAGCACAAGAGGGTGTGTGCACTACGGACGCAAGGGATAGTGCTGGGGTACACCATGGCTGCGATGGGGGACTCCTGTCGATCGCGTATCACAAATACCACGGGTCGGGTGCGCGCATTCGCGTGTGCGTGCGTGGGATGCGCGTTGGCAAAGATAGGGCAGTACTGTGTGGAGAGAGGAAGATGCAGAGAGGCAAACATGCGGCAGTCGCCCGTTGCCTATACTCGAAACAGCGGCTTATAACAGCCGGTGAAACCGTGCGAAAAGATGATGTGAAGTCGAATGAAGCCGCAAAACGAAACAATCAGTCGCTAAATAGCTCCTTCCATATACCGTGTCTGAAACGGAAAATCCCCCGTCAGAAAATCACTAAAAATCATAAATTCCTTACATATCAGGGGGGTATCATCCGAACTCCACGTCCCAATCCCAGCCATTAAAACGCCCACGTCCACTCTTATATACGAAGTACACGTCTAGAGCTGATCATCCTCATCCTCGGTCGACGTGATCGGCTCTGGTTCCTTTCCTATTCCCTGCATCTTCTCACTATCATCAGCCTCGCTGGTGCCACTACATGCATGATTATGCGACGGTGGCCGATCAAGATCCTCGCCCACTCGTTCTATCTCGTCGTCCGTCGTGACTGCCTCGTTGACAGTCTTAGGCGCACCCTCCGTGGCATATTGTGTACTTTCTGTATCGGCGCCCTGGATCGTCCCTTCCCTTTTGCCTTGCATGTATGCCTTATCGGCGTCTTCAGTCGCACCTTCCCTCTCGCCCAGCGCACCTTCCCAATCAACATCCATCGCCGCATCTTCCTCCCCATCCTCCCTATCTTCGGCGATCCGCTTCAATCCCCTCTCTCTCTCCATCCTCTCCCTCTCCTCTCTTACCCTCCTCCCCCTCTCTATCAACTCTTTCTTTCTCTGAGCCTCCTCCTCCACCTCCATCTTCTCCCTCCGCAGGCGATAGAACCTCTCTAGGCTCCCCCGCCGCTGCTCCGTTGTCCACCCTTCTACTACGAGCGCGAACGAGGTAGCGTTATCGAATCCTAACGTGCGCGCCATTGTGCAAAACTGTCGTTTCAGCACATCGGGAGGGGGTCGGAATACGTATTTGCGGGGTGGGCGGCCATCTGAGGAAATAGAGCGGTCGAAGACATCGTCGTGGTCGTCGTCGTCGTCAAAGAGCCGCCTCTCGCCAGCGAGGGAGTTGGCGATGGCGGCCTCGGCGCGGCGACTAAGTCGCTCTTCGACCTTGCTTGAGCCCACGACCTCTGAGTTCTCATGCGTATATTCGACACCTGCGCTCGCTAGGATGGCGGAGATGGCATCGACCTTGCGTTTCGGCCTGCGGGCCGTGGATTTGGGTTTGCTGTCCGCGGCATCAAAATCGCTGATGATTTGGTCAACGAGCTGACTGAGCGCGGCATCTTCGCCCATGTCAGTTCCATCAAAGGGTATATCGTCGTCCGCATTGGTGTCCGCGTCGTTGACATCAATGTCGATGAGCCCTACGCCAGCCTTGGCCTCAGCCACATTGGTCTTATTGACGATGTCGCGTAGGACGACCTCGTCGGAGTGAAAGGTGAGGAGGTTGGCGAGGCCGAATATCTCACCCTTTTGGCCTTTTTGGTTCTGTACGCCCTTAAAGTAACGGCGTTCTATTGAGGCGTTGTAACCGATGTTTGCTTGTTGCTGCTTGTAGATCTGCCGAGCATAGATGATCTCTTCCACTGTACCAGCGCTAATCAGGCGGAATACCTCGACGTCGCGAGTCTGGCCAATTCTGTAGGCACGATCTTGTGCCTGTAGGTCGTAGGATGGGTTCCAGTTGGGATCGAAGATGACGACCTTGTTTGCAGAGGTGATATTTAGCCCAACCCCGCCTGCCTTTGTAGAGATGAGAAACACGAACTGTCCCGGATCCGAGTTGAAGTCGTCGACGACCCTCTGACGGTCTTCATAGCTGAGGCTACCGTCTAGGAAGGACACGTTATAAGACGTATTATGAAATAAATGCTGTAGCATCTTGAGTAATTTGACCGAATGGCTAAACACGAGCACTTTATCCCCATTCCCATGCCAAAACCGTAACAGCCTCTTCAACACCCGCCACTTGCCACAGAACTCCGGGTTCGATAGGTTAAAGAGTGAGTCGCGGTGGTTATACAAATCTTCCCAGCGATCCGGCACCATCGTCTGCAGAAAATCCAAGTCTCGCGTTTGTTTCTCCTGTGGATCTGTTGACGACGGAATCAGAAGCGCCAGGTGATTCGACATCTTTTGTAGGGTGGCAATGACAGGAAACACTAGAGCCTGCCACTTGATCCCTGACCCTGGCAGCGTGGCGTGGCAGCACCAGCCCCTCTTCTTGCCAGACATGCACTCGCACGGGTCCGCAGAGTGCTTGACGAGGTCTACAAAGTCGCCGTCGAGAAAGCGCTCGTAGGCGTCACGCTGGGCGGCGGTGAGCGGGCAGAAGACGACACGGTCGGATTTCTTGGGCAGCTGGTGCGCGATAAGAGATTTCATGCGGCGTAGGAAAAACTGTGGGAGCAGGTTCTCGACAAGCTTCTTGGCCGTCTTGCGCGCGATGCTGAGCTGTTGGATGCTAGCATCGTGGGATTGACCGACGGCGAGGGGAAGGCAGATGCTGGACTTCCAGGTTGAGAGGGGCCCAAATCTGGTGTAGTTAGCTACAGTTTTCCTTGGTTGGTGTCGATGGTTTGACGGACACTTACCTGCCAGGGTTCGTCCAGTTGAGAAGCGTCCATAGCTCCTCGTACTTATTTTGTATTGCTGTGCCCGTGAGGCCGATCCGACATAAGGCGTTGACCTCGTTCATAGCTTGTGTAGTCTCGGATGTCCTCTCTTTAAGGATGTGGCATTCATCGGCGACCACACAATCCCATTCGATTAAATTTAGCTGGCTCTTGTTCATCTTGTACGTCGTGTAGGTGGTTATGAGAATCTCCAGCCGTCCTGCTTTAGCGGCTTGGAATGCATCTTCTTTCCCAGATCCGTGATATGAATCGACGTGCCAATAGCCCCACCGACCCAATTCCTGCTTCCAGTTCTCTATCAGAGTACCCGGGCACACGATCAGAATCCGAGGGTACCACCGTCGGTCTATAGCCCTCCGCATCTTGCGCATCCGCTTGAAATCTCGTTCGTCGCCGGTTTTGCCGAATGCGGCCACGAGGAAGGCGACTACCTGCACAGTTTTGCCCAATCCCATGTCGTCACCGAGAATCCCGCCTTTCTGGTATACGAAGAGCTCGTGGAGGAATGCGACACCTTGGACTTGGTAGTCTCGGAGGTACTGTGAAATGGGAGCCGGGATTATTCCTGATGATTGAGGGAGATGTATGTCTTTATATTCCCTTGAAGCCTTGATGTCCGCTGAGAAATCGGGACGCTCTTGCAGTTTCAGTAGTCTCCCATCATCTGAAAACTCGATATCGTCGTAATCTGGTGGTAACTGTAGCCCTGCCTTTCGCATCTTCGCTTTATTTGCGTCGAACTGCCTTCGTCGGGTCTGCAAATACTCCGGCAGCGAATCTTCCATCATATCAAAATCCGAGTCCTCCTCGGCTGCCGCCGCTTTCGATCCTCTGCCATCCAGCTTGGCCTGCCGGCGTCCTACAACGGCATTTTTCAGCCTAGAGGCCGCCATCTTTCTCGTTGCGGCGGTCTTTTTTCGTTTTGTAGATGCGCGGTTCTTGAACTTCTCGTATGCATTCTCAGATTCGTCGTCTGACCACTCGACTTTCAGCCCAACTTTGCGCTTGCCCTTGAGGCGTGCTTGCTTGGCGTCGGTTGCTGGCGCGGCATTTTCGTCTTCAGTCTCGGACCCATCAGAGATATTTATGACGCCTGTGCATAATGAGATTCATCGCCGTGAGGTACGGAGTGGATTCTATACCTTGGATATATTTGTCCGCTTGGAGAGCATCGCCATCATCAGATGAGATCTCATACTCACTCGCCGCTACAGCGGCTATATGCGACATATTTGTATATACGCCTCCTCAGAAAGTCTGGTCGGCCGTCACATAATTCCCTAAGTTATAAAGTCTCGCTGTTGAAGCTATACTGCCATTAGGGTGACGTTCATGCCCGCCCCGCCTTATCTGGCAAGAGACGCGTTTATCTCGCCAATCTTACCGCGATCAATATCACGACATCACGTGAAATTAAGATTTTAGCTTAATTTAAAGTGCTGACTAATTTTGCACGTGAAGAAGTGGCAGCCACACCAGAGCCACCTAGCCACATGATTGGTTGGCTGCCAGAATCATGAAACTATCACCACCACCAATCACGAGCCCAAAATAGTATATTTCGATCTCTTAATCTCAGACATGGCCGGCACATGAGAGTACGAGAGATCCCCAAGATCTCAAAAACCTTCATCCCGTGCTCCTATTTAGCTTTATATAATGGCCAGCGCACATCAAGCGCCCAGTTAAGGCCTATACAGGCGGTCATCCGCATATATATCACTCAGTCGATGCCACCACATTCTGTCTCCCTTTTACGTTCTTTACGTTTTTTGTCTTGCTATGATGTTGTCGGCCTCACCGTCACCCCCACCCCTTTCTCCCCGGCAAGGTCATGTTTGGCGGGCCGACGATATAGTGACCGGCCTATTCTGGCAGGTGCGATGAGGTGCAGGGTGAGGAGGCAGCTGCCCGGCCGTTCTTTCCTAAATATTCGGCGATGTGCCTTCTTATGGTGGCTCACCGGAGGCTCGTCGGCGGCAATATTCTAGATCTCATGAACCACATAAGTATATCCACCTGCCACAGTATCTTTATCATATTCATCATTCCTTTCTTTTGACGCCATATTTCTATGCCTCTTACCGTGGACCTACACATCTCATAGCTCTCTGGCAATAGCCGCCACCTTCAAACCCACTATCTATATTAACTACAGACTCATCAGTCTCGCACTCGTATCATTATGCGCATCAATTTCCAGTCTCTGCTACTGCTCGCATCGTTCGTCTCTGCTGCCGCTGGATGTAATGGCGATGCCCGACTGTGCGGCCGCAAATACTCAAATGTCACCCAGATGGGCGCCCATAATAGGTAAGAGCCTCCACACAATCTGAGAAACGCAACGCCAAAACTAAACCCTGATTAGCGCCTTCGTAGGGGAGCTGCCGACCCAGAATCAAGGGCTCGAGGTGGAGGGGCAGTTGGACATGGGGATCCGCTTCCTCCAAGCTCAGGTAATATGCTGGCCCCTTCAGAATATCTACGTTGAGGACTCACACTTGATAGACACATAATCTCTTTGGGCTGGACGAACTGTTCATGTGCCATACGTCCTGCTTTCTCCTCAACACCGGCCCCCTCGTGCGGTATTTGGAGCGCATCAATACCTGGATGGTAGCTCATCCTAATGAAGTTGTCACTCTTCTCCTGACAAACCCGGATAAGGTGGATGTATCCATTTTCGGCGAGGCAATGGTTGATAGTGGGCTTGCAAAGTTGGCATATACGCCGCCAAAAAAACTCGCCCTAAACGAGTGGCCGACTCTACAGGAGATGATTAATTCCAAGAAGAGGCTCGTGATGTTCCTTGGTTAGTATATTTTTTGCACTCCAGGCTACCATCTTCTAACTCATACTAGATTACCACGCAGATACAGCCAAGGTCCCGTATATTCTCGACGAGTTCGCATACTGCTTTGAAACGCCATTCTCCCAGACAGATCCAAACTTTTCACAGTAGGACAATACCTACCTCTGTTCTGGTAGCCGATACTAACAGGTGTAGATGCTCTGTCGATAGGCCGCCTAATGCATCATCAGCCGGTCGCCTCTCGATTATCAACCACGTACTCGACATTGCCATCAGCAAAGACGTACTAATCCCAGACATCCTAGCGGCAGAGAGGACGAATAGTGTGGCATCGATCATGGCGCAGGTAGGACTCTGCCAAAAGGCGCATGGGGCCACCCCTAACTTGATTTTGTTGGACTATGCTGAGAGAGGTAATTCAACGCATCCACGAGCGAGTAACGTATGCTAACTCCAGTAGGCGAGGCGATCAAAGCACAGAATATTCTGAACCATTTGGTGTAAATCAATTGCCAGCGTGGAAGGAACTCCCTGCACCCTCGTTTCATTCCTAGTTGTCCTCTTTAAAGCCTACGTCTCGGCAATCACGTTCACGTTTTCAGTTAGTTTAGGTACCTCTATACGAGTTATGAAATTTAATCGATAATCACCCTCTGAAAAGGACCTTTGATTTTGTGTAATTTTATCTATGTGCTTACCTATCATGTTATTATGATATCTTCAGTTCTAAATGTCGCAAGCAGCGGCGCAACCCCATTCTATATCACCATCTACTTGTCGCACTCCAGCCTCACAACTTTGCCCTCCCCCCCTCCTCGACCAACTCCACGGCCAACACCCCTTCCCCAACCTCATCGCCGTCCTCCCCTTCAAATACCCATCCCACTAACCCATCCCCCCCTGCCCGAATTTCCAACTCCATTTTCATCTGTTTAACCACTGCCACCACATCGCCTTTCCCGACACGATCTCCGACGTCAACCAGGAGCTCGACAAGCTGTCCGGGGAATGGGAACACGATGTGTCGCGCGTTCCCTACCTCGCCGCGGCGGTGTGTGGAGGATGAGGCGTGAGCACCAGCAGAGGCGGTGGTGGATGTCAGGGCGAGGGTGTACAATGTTGGGGGTGCAGAGGGCGGAGTGAATAGTATATCGGCGCTGAGCGAGGCGGGGAAATCGTTCCGGTGGAGTTTAGTGAGGAGGAGGTGGGCAGGGGCCGGTGGGGGGGTGGAGGTGGATGTTGACGTTGTTGTGGGTGTGAGGGTTAGGGACCAGGCATCGCCTTTGCGGAGGGGGGCGTTCGAGGACGATGGCGCAAATGCAGGAGTTGCGGACGGGGGAGTGGGGCTGGGAAGGGAGGCGGTGATGGAGGTACCTGCCGCAAGGAGGGCGGGGAGGGTGCTCTCAAGCCATTGTGTATCGCATGCCTGGGCTGCAAAGGCCGGGTGTGCGAGGATGCCGCGGAGGGCTGGAAGAGAGGTCTTGACGCCTGCGATGTGGGTATCATTAAGGGCGCGAATAGCTTTGGCGATGAGGTCTGGCCAGGTGGAGGCGGTGACAACGATCTTGGCGAGGAGGCTGTCAAAGTCGGTTTTGACAACGAGGCCGGGGGTTAGGTGATGGTCGACACGAATGCCGTTGCCGAAGGGGAGGGCAAGGGAGGTTATAGTTCCGGTGTTAAGTGCCCAGTTTGCGGTAGCATCTTCGGCGGTGATGCGAAGCTGGAGGGAGTGTAGAGGGGGAGGGGTGAGAGGGTCGCTGGAGATATTTGGGAGGAGAGTGTCGAGTTCTTGTCCTGCGGCGAGGCACAGTTGAACCTTGACAAGATCCAGACCGGGGCAAAGAGATTCCGTGATAGTGTGCTCAACTTGTAGTCTTGGGTTGACTTCGAGGAAGTAGAACTCAGCATTGGAGCTGTGGACGAGGAACTCGAAGGTGCCGAGGGATAGGTAGGACACCTTTCTCGCCATGCGCATCGCGGCTTCGATGACGCGTTTAACAACTCCTCGGTTTCTAATAGAGCTTGGCGCGAATTCAACGACCTTCTGGAAGCGACGCTGGATGGAGCACTCACGCTCCCATACATGTCGAATGTTCCCGGTTCCGTCACCTACAATCTGCACTTCGACATGGCGGTAGCCATCGACTGCTGCCTTTTCAGCAAATACAAGCCCCTGTGGGCTCTCTCGCAGAGCTCTCTCCATTAATCCTGCTAGATCTCTTTCTTCTCTCACGATGCGGATTCCCCTTCCGCCCCCGCCATCGACGGCTTTAATGATGATAGGCCAGCCTATTTTCGCTGCAAATCGCCTTACATCCTCAACATTATCAGTCGGCGTCTGTAGTGCAGGTAGAACAGGGACGTTGCATTCCTCCGCCAATTGGCGTGCGGCGAGCTTATCTCCTGTCCTGGCTAGAGTTTCCCATCCGGGGCCGATCACAACCGCACCCGCCTCTGTCCATGCTCGGTGCGCAAACTCAGCCGACTCGGAGAGGAAGCCATAGCCGGGATGGACGGCATCAATATTGTGGGATTTGATAATGGCGATAAGGGCGGGGATATCGAGGTAAGTAGAGGGGGATGGGATCGACAGGGCATGCGTCGCGTGAAGCGTATGTGCAGTGTCGTCTGCGGTGTACAGGGTGTACGTCTCGAGATTGAGTTCGCGGGCAGAAGATAGAATTCTGATTGCGATTTCGCCTCTGGAACTAGTCAATTGCTGGTAGTGGATGGAGTAGGGTTGGGTTCTGCTTACCTATTTACAATGAGAAGCCGCCTGATGGGCCGAATTGGCGGGCGTGACTCTGGCATATTGCAGTGGCCTTGTATTCGTATATAGGACTTATGGATTCTATGAGAGATATATATTCCATCTGTTATGTACTTTGTAATGCTCCCCGCTACTCGATAGATTAACAGCTGGAGTTGCCAGACGGGGTTGTTCTCATTGCCCTCTACCCCACCATTACCCCACGGCCTCGAAATCCGGGGCTGGGCCGAGGCCCAGCCTCGTAGGACCCGCAACGCTGGCTATCTATTTTGTGCGGGGGACTCACAGCAACCTACGGATATCTAATCGGCAATCTATATTTTATGTTTACCCAAAGCAATGCCAACATAGCTCTGGTCAATTCGGGAGGTTTTATTTTTGTCATAGTAGCATGTATCAGATTCTTGTCACAGGTATATAGTCCAGTCATTCGCACCAGCCGGCAATCGCTTCCCTCCCACCGCAAATATCCCATACTTCATAGCAACGGTCCATAGAATCCGCTATGGGTTCCAAAACCAACAAAGTGACTTCCTCAAGTCCGACCGATCGTCTCTCACAAGTCACAAATCATATCAATCCGCCCAACACCAATACCCCCCGCAAGCGCCGCCAAAAGTCTGCCTCCGCCTTGCCGGCGGACTACTCAGACGTCCTTTCCCAGATTTCTACTCTTCAAAATCTCGCAGCAAATCCTGACCCCAACCATGTGGGCTACGCGCGTCAGAAAGCGGCTGGGAAGCTCTGGGTCCGAGAGCGTGTGAACAGGCTCTTCGATCCAGGGACGTTCTACGAGGTCGGTTCCGTCGCCGGAACTGTGGAGTGGAAGAGACTTGCGGGGATCAAGGAGGAGCCAGTAGCATTCACCCCGAGCAATAATGTGCAGGGCTTTGGCGCACTACTTGGGAGAAAGGTAGTCTTCACCGCGGACGACTTTTCGATTCGTGCGGGGCATGCGGATGGCGCCTTAGTTGAGAAGACCATTTATATGGAAAAGATGGCGATTGAGCTTCGTCTCCCGATTGTCAAGCTTGTAGACGGGTCATCTGGTGGCGGAAGTGTGACTACGATTAGAACGCAGGGATACAGTTACATCCCGCCCCTACCCAGCTTTTCGCAGGTAGCAAAACAACTCGAGCTCGGCATTCCCAATCTCGGCGCTGTTCTTGGTCCTGCCATCGGGCTCGGCGCTGCACGCGTTGTTTCCTGCCACTTCTCTGTCATGGCAGGGGATATTGGCTCCCTCTTTAATGCAGGCCCGAAGGTAGTCGCAGGCGCGACGTTCGAAGAAGGCCTATCGTTCACCGACCTCGGCGGACCTGGGATGCACTGCACGAACGGGACGATTGACAACCTTGCTGCGGACGAAGAAGGGTGTTTCGAGCAGCTACGTACTGTGCTGAGCTATCTTCCAAACCACGGTCTGGCGCTGCCACCGGTGATCAAGAGTCAGGATCCAGTGGAGCGAAGCTGTGAGAGCTTGCGAACTATCATTCCACGTAGGAGGACGAGGATGTATAATCCGCGTGCGATCATTGAGACGGTCGTCGATGCAGGGAGCTGGTTCGAAATCGGCGGGCTGTGGGGCACGACTGCTATTACCGGGCTTGCGAGGCTTGATGGCCGGCCTGTTGGGATCATAAGTCTGAACTGCGAGGTCAATGCCGGGGCGCTCGATGCATTGGGAAGCCAGAAGCTGACACGCCACCTGAAGTTCTTGGATACGTTTAATATTCCGCTCGTCCAGTTTGTGGATGTGCCGGGTTATGCCATCGGAACAGTAGCTGAGAGGTCCGCGACTATGCGGCATGGCGTTGCGCTTGGGACGACGTACTTCAGCACCACAATGCCGGTGTTCTCTGTCATAACGCGTCGGGTATACGGTGTCGCTGGAGGCCTCATGCTCGATTGTCGCGACCCGAGAATGCGTATTGCGTGGCCCAGTGGAGAGTGGGGAAGTCTGCCGCTCGAAGGTGGCCTTGAAGTCGGGCACGCGGCGGAGCTGAAGAAGATCGAAAGAGAGCAGGGAAAGGAGGCCAGGGAGCTGCGGTATAAGGAGCTTGACGAGGAGTATCGCCGGCTGATGAATCCTGTAAGGACCGCGAACGCGTTTGGGGCGGAGGAGATTGTGGATCCAGCACTGACGAGACGGATTACGAGTGCGTGGGTTAAGCATGTGTACGACGAGTTGTTACCTATCCGCCTCATGGATAGGGCGAATGGGAAGATCAAGCCTGTATTTTACTAGATATAGATGAAAATAATTATTGCTCTGATCAGTGTGTTACGCGCAGCACGTCAGGCGATATGAACGGTTAATTGTTGAACTCTAGCTTGTGTTTGTTCATCCCTTTGATCAACACATCGATCTCCATCTCACACTGACAGGTCGGTACGCTCCAGCAGGACCTAGTGCCGCTGACAGATGGACTGTACCCTTGACACTTCTCGAGGGGGGTGAATCAAAATGTAGAGGCTCGGAAACTGGGGCCGCGGCTGGGAGAGCTGCAGCGATGGTACCAAGGAGACTGATGGCCATGGTGAGCTTCATTTTGAACACAGTCAGCAGATCTCAAATGGAGCGTCATTATTTTGTGGGCTTACTATGGAGTCAAGTAGGCGAATTTTATAGAGTGTTTGTAACTTGGAGTCGGGATAATATGCATATGAGGCAAGTTTGCGACGATGTGATGCATCTCTCTCATCCCGTCCTGAGCCACGGACCCTCTCAACTCAATACCCCCCTCAAACCATCCAAGCCCCTCTCCGCCTCACTCACTTCCTCCTCCCACATTTTCATAAACCCCAGCAGTCTCTCCGTCCGCTCCTTGGCCATCTTCTTCCCCAACTCCGTCTTCATCGTCCCCCCAACCTTTACCAGCTTCTCATCGAAATGTTCCAGAGAAGACTCCATCCCCCTCCCCTTCGCGCCCCCAAACGTAAACACTCTCCCAATCCCCACGGCACCAATAGCATCCAAGCGATCCGCATCCTGCACGACCTCCAGCTCCGGAAACCTGGCAATGACATCCAGCACAATCTGCGGATTCTTGACCTCCGAGGAATACGACACAGCAGACGCGATAGCCTGGATCTTGTCCGCGAACACGTCCGTGGCACCAAAGGAGAGGAGCACGTCGCGCACCAGCGTGGCACTGTCCTGGTGGGGTAGGAGGTACTTCTTATCGCCTACATCGTGTAGGAGGGCAGCCAGGATGGTGGTGACGCGGTCGTAGCGGGCGGGGTTCTGGGCGCGCAGAGTTTGCGAGAGACCCACGACGCGGAGGATGTGCGCAAAGTCATGGGAGCCATCGTAGGGGGCCATGTAGGCCTTGACATAGGCGGTGACTTGGAGGATGAGGTCGCCAGAGAGGCCTTGGCGGATGAGGTCGGCCTGCAGGCTGTCTTCGGCGACACCTGCGGGGAGCTTTGTGGGCGGTGCGGGAGCCGACATGGTGGCCTGGGCAGGTCCGGGCTAGGCCGTCGCGTGCAAAGGTGTATCTCTGTGATGTGAGAACGTAGATGGTAGTTTACTGCGGCAAGAGGCGGTTTAAGACGCGGGTGAGGTGGGATGACAGTGACGTGGGGTTTCCAGCTCGCTTTTGTATGCTCGCTAACTAGTCCGAACTGGGATAGACAGAGGTTGGAGATGAGAAGAACGTTTAGATCTACGATTTGAGATTGAAGATCTACAGATCCTTGATATTAATTAAACAAGAAGCTTAATTCCCTTGGGCCATTTGACGTCAAAGTGACCATTCAATGCTGTGTCACCGCGGGGTACGGAACATATATTAAGCCATACGCTAATTTATTACGCCAAGAAAAGGTAAATCGAACCTCAACACTTAATATATCACTGTAGACACCTAAAATCATAATATGTGTCTAATATATAACTATATGGCCATACCAAATAGATAGCAATATAATATTGTTGGCAGTTAAATCTTAAATGCCGATGTAATTGCTCCTCGGCATGACGATGAAAGACTAGCCTAACCTAACCCCTCTTCCCCACACTGCGGGGTAGTCAAGGCACACTTCATCCACCAACAATGGTCTCTCATTTGAACGCCGTTAGGGCGCCGTCCTTAGACATATCCACTTCGGCGTGTGGGCAACCTGTTCAAAGGTAGGAGGATGCGCTGTTTCTTTCATTATGCCATTTTTCTCTGTCAATTGAGATTTCTATACCACCACCACGCTCGATATTTACTGTGACTTTTTGCACCAAACTCACCATATTATTTGTACCTATTATCCGCTATGTCTAGATCTAGGTCTGGCTCTGTCTCACAGAGACTTGCTCAGATAGCTGCTACGGTGACGGATGAGGGTACCGCGACGACAATGCCGTGGGATCCGAAGGCCACCAGCTTCCCGTCTAGGGGAAACCTCCCGAAGATTGAGAACACGCCGGATGGAGCGTAAGTGAAGCATATATTACTACTCGTGCTACTTGCAATCTACAATCCTCGGCGAGTATCTAGATCAAACGCTGACGGAAGTAGAGCGTGGGTTTGGGGAAGTGATGATCAGGTTGGACTAGGAACTCACTGGGTAGAACTCTGTCTGACGATATACAGCTGGGCCGGCTTAACCTCCTCACCCCTTCTAGAGTCGCAGCTGCCGCCAAGCTCATCACAGACGGCGACATCGTCAGCCTCAAGTACGGCGTCCTCCTCCCAAACACGCCCATACTAACACCCCCTCAGCCTCCCTCTAAACGTCCCTACCGTTCCCGCCTTCGCCCGCCAACCCTTCGAGCACACCATCAAGCCCATCGCCCCTGGCTTCGCCTACGACGACACCTACTCGCTGAACACGCAGAGCGGCACGCAGTGGGACGGGTTCCGACACATGGCCCACATCAAATCGGGTCAGTTCTATAACGGCGCCACGGGCGCCCACATCGATGGCGAGGAGGCGAACAAGCACCGCTGCTCGATCCACCACTGGTCTGACCATGGCATTGGCGGAAGGGGGGTGCTGCTTGATTACTGGACGTATGCACAGGAGAATGGGATTAAATACGGTGAGACCGCCTCGAAATCCCCATGACGGACGACCATGCTGACCCACAGACCCATACGAATACCACGCGATCCCGCTCTCATCGCTCGCCGCGTGCGGAAAGGCGCAGGGCATCGACATCCGCCCCGCCGCACAGGGCGGAGATATCCAAATCGGCGATATCCTGCTCGTCCGCTCCGGTTTCGTGTCAACCTACAACTCGCTGGGCCCTTCGGAGCGAGCAGCAGCGGCGCTGCGACCACATACTCACGGTCGTGGGGACGGGATGCGGTGGGCCGGTGTAAGCGCCGAGGATGAGATGGTGGATTGGCTGCACGACTCGTATTTTGCGGCTATAGCGGGCGATGCGCCGAGTTTTGAGGCTTGGCCGAGTATGCGGGAGGATGGTGGAATGCTGCATGAGTATATTCTTGCACTGTGGGGGATGCCACTAGGAGAGCTGTTTGATTTGGAGAAGTTGGCGGAGGTGTGTCGGCGGAAGGGAAGGTGGACCTTCTTCTTCAGTAGTGCACCGGCGAATGTGCCGGGGGGTGTGGGAAGCCATGCGAATGCGCAGGCGTTTTTCTGAGGGTTGTGTCAGTGGTGTGCTGACGGGACTGCGGGGCTTCTCTGTTGTCATATTTGTTCCAGCCAACAACGATGAACCCTCCAATTCGAATAGTGTACCGGATTAATTTGAACGTTGGATATACGAGGGTAGCAACAGACATTGTAACACGAGAGATACGCGATCTGACTCCTTCACTATTCCAAATATCTTAGATCCCTACCCCACTTCCCTCAGCCTATGTGGCTTTATCCGCCTCGTCCAACAACCAAATGACGCTGACTTCAACCATGCTCATATAGGAATATACCCCTCGTTGAGGGTCTCCTTGGCTTATTTTCTGTAGATTCAGTAATAATCTGGCGTTTCAGATGGGCCAGAGGACTATTTGCAATGCCAACAGCTAGTTAGCGTTCTGAAAAAGGGCCAAAGGCCTATCTGCAAGACAGATAGCTATCGAGGATAGTAAAAAAGGGGAGGGGGGGCTAAAGATGATGAGACAACTCTGGCAATTGACTTGATACTGCTCACGTATCTGGTTTTTCACGGAATCAGCTTGCAAATAGCGAGTAAGCCAACCAACGGCTCCTGAACTCGTTATCGCAGTGAGACGAATACACCGCTTTGCTGGGCATCTCAGCGGGCACCATCCCTTTAAAACCATTTCGTCTCGGTCTCCACATTGCGTCTTCTCATTGCAAGGGGACGCACTTTACCCGCCCTAGGGCTGACGCTGCCGTATTCGTATGAGAGGAGTCTACTTCGGAAGAGAGCCCTATGTGGTGAATATTCACGGTTTTCCTACCAAAAGCGCATCGTGTGCACATACAAGTGATAAATTAAACCCATAACCTCCCTTCTCTCACCTCAGCAATATGCCACGGTGCGAGGCGGCATGTGGAGACGGCAAGACGGCGTCCAAGCTCCCCGACCGGGGAGTCGGAGTCGGGCATGGTTAGACCGTACCCGTAGGCATAGGGAGCACAAAACATCTCATCAACATCGTCGTACCTAAATTGTACAATCGTCGTACCATCAATTCCCCAAAAGCGCGCGCATCCAGTACCCACCACGTCGATCCCCGATGCCGAGTCCCCAACACCGACCCCGACTAGGTCTCCAAAGCCGAATACGTTAGGGTTAGGACCCCCGTCGCGCCAATCCAGGGCCACGACACAGGGGTGGCGGTATGCTCTATTTCGAAGAATTTTGGCGACCCTTCTGCTCTCCTAGTAGAGTGCGACAGAGCTAGCATGCGGGGTTTCGGGCGCGCCGCTTTCTCTCCACACCCCTATAGCGGTGCCGAGGTGGTGTGTATGCGGCGGCGCATGTGAGCTCATACTGTACCCGCGTAAATAGCGGAGGGGCGGGTTGGGCGCGGCCAGTTAGGGAGAGGGCATTACGAGAGATAAACGAGAGATAAAGGGCTGGGGATTGGGAGTGATGTGTTTGTGCTGCACCAGGTGGTTGAGGAAGGGAGGAATTGATGATATGCGATGCGACGACGAGGATTATATCGAATCCCGGCGGAGTCTAGAGCGCATACGCACGCCTAGCCACGTGGAAAAAGCAGCATTGCCTGATAGATCCTTGATCCCCTCCCTCTCCTCTCCCTAGGAGATGTTCGGGGGGACTGATTGCCCGGAAGGGGGGTTGGAATGTTGGAGATAACCACCGAGGCGCCGTTGGAAGTACCATAGGGGGTCCAACATAAGTACCACGGGCAGTCCATAGGGGGTACCTTGATTTGTATGTGACAGATGGCGTGGATCTGTGTACGACTACGACGTATGCTTTTGGTATACATGGTATTATATAGCATGTAATAGGGGACAGCATGCACGATGAAGCAAGGGATCGGAGTGCGGTGAGGTACGGACGGGGCTGGGGCTGGAGGTATACGGTGGAGTACGACAGCGTCCGCAACTCTCGTAGCTTGGTTTTAGACCTCAAACTAGTCCACGACCGTAACTCGGTCCCGCGTTCTTAAAGGGAAGGCACCGTCCTCGTAGTTTTCTTTTTTGTGTTGGTCCAATATACTCTACTCTATATATACTTTCCCATCCTCGACTATATCCTGTTAATAACTGCTCCGTTCCTCCGCCGAAGCTATACGTCTCGTATATATTGGTGTATATATAAGTGTGCACGCCTACTAGGCGCGTCCTGTGATACTCACCCATCACCGTCACCGTCGCCCCTCCTACCGCCGCAATGGCCCTCCCACTCGCCTTCCTCGGCATCCTCTACGTCCTCGTCTCCTACGTTGGCTACCGTCTCCTCCAATCCGTCCTCACGAAGCGCCACAATGCGCGCCGCGCGCGCGAGCTCAAGTGCCTCGACCCACCCAGTCTGCCGTCCAACCGCATCCTCGGAATCGACCACCTGAAGACCGCCCTAGCAGCCGACAAGAACAAGCAGTTCCCCGTCGAGATGGCGCGGCGTCGGGATGTGGTTGGCGCAGAGACGTACTTGTACTCGACGATGGGATCGACGCAGGTCTTCACCTCTGGTAAGTACCCCGCCATCCCCGCTTTTTCACTTCCAATGGAACTGGACTGACCAATATTCCAGACGAGAAGAACATCCAGGCCATCCTCGCGACACAGTTCAAGGACTTCATCATTGGCCCCAAGCGCCGCAACAACTTCTTTCCCCTCCTCGGCAATGGCATCTTCACGCAGGACGGCACGGGCTGGGAGCACTCGCGCACGATGATGCGCCCCCAGTTCGCGCGCGACCAAGTCTCTGATCTCGACCTCGAGGAGGAGCACGTACAAAACCTTATGCGCGCCATTGTCCCCAATGCCGACGGATGGACCGACACGCTCGACCTACAAGTTCTCTTCTTCCGCCTTACACTCGACTCCGCGACGGAGTTCCTCTTCGGCGAGTCCGTGGACAGCCAGCTCGTCGGACTACCAGGATACGTAAAGGACCACACACGCGACGAGAGCCAAAACGAGGAGGTCTTCGCCGCCGCCTTCGACCAGGGACAGAGCGTGCTGGCTACGCGCGCGCGGATGCAGGGACTTTACTGGCTGTACAACCCCAAGGGGTTCAAGAAGTCCTGCACGGACTGCCACGCCTTCATCGACCACTTCGTGCGCCTCGCGCTTTCCAAGGATCTCCCCGCCGAGAAGACCCCGCCCGCCGACTCCGAGAAGGGAAAGAGGGAGAAATACGTCTTCCTCGAGGCTCTTGCGGCCCAGACCCGCGACCCGATTGAGCTGCGCTCGCAGATGCTGAACATCCTCCTCGCCGGCCGCGACACCACGGCCTCGCTGATCGGATGGGTGTTTTACTCTCTGGCCCGCGACCCCGTGCGCTACGCCAAGCTGCGCAACATCGTCCTCGAGGAATTTGGGACCTACAGCCAGCCGCGCGACATCACCTTTGCGCGCCTAAAGTCGTGTCAGTACCTGCAGTACGTCAACAACGAGGCGCTGCGTCTTTACCCCGTCGTGCCGGTCAACAGCCGCACGGCGAACAAGGATACCACGCTTCCCCGCGGAGGAGGCCCGGATGGGAAGAGCCCGATTTTCGTGCCGAAGGGGATGGCGTGCGATTACAGCGTCTTCGTGATGCACAGGCGTAAGGATCTCTGGGGTGCAGATGCGGATGAGTTTGTGCCTGAGCGGTGGGAGAAGAGGAGGGCTGGATGGGATTTCTTGCCCGTGAGTTTATTCTTCCCTATTGATTACCCCCATACCATAAAGAACCTCGCGCTAACGATTTCCAGTTCAACGGCGGCCCACGTATCTGCATCGGGCAGCAGTTCGCGCTCACCGAGGCGTCGTACGTGATCGTGCGTCTGCTGCAGCGCTTCGATGGGATGGAGAACCGCGACTCCAGCGACAAGGCGCTGCACAACCTGACGCTGACGAGCTGCAGCGGGGCTGGGGTGAAGGTGAAGCTGCATGCAGCAAAGGAGTAGCCGATGAATGAATGGAATGGAATGAAATGGGGGGTTGGGTAATACCGTGGGATCGGTGTATTAATAGGCTAGGTTTGGATGGGTATCCGCTCCGTGATATGAATTGAAATGACTTACCTCTTATCACTCACGCGCTGATGCTCGTCGTGAAGCTCTCATCACTCACCCACCCACTCACTGAATCTGCCGGACACTCTTTATTTCCCCAAGATGATCCCTCTCACTCTCCCCAACGCAAGGCAAGGCAAAAAAATATGAAGATCTTATTCATTGCCGTCGTACACCGTCGTATGACGTCCCAGCAACCAAACAGCCTAATGACCCCTCCACCCCCCAATCTCTCAGCCGCCGATCAGGCAATCTGCCCTACAACAGCCACTTACAACAGCCACTTACAACAGCCACTCCACGCGACGTCGCACCGCCGTAAATATCCCTACCAGCGCTTCTCGTTCGCCGACTCTGTCGCTCTGTCTGGTACAGTATGCCCTGGTGTGCGTGTTGGTCGCGCGTGGTCTACGGAGCGGTCCTGCACAAGCACGGGGAGAGAGGGACGTCGTTCCTTTTCCCCGCACCGCGACGGAATAAGGTGCCTCGGCGTGGCGTTGGGGGTGGTGCGTCTACTGTACTTGCATTGGAATGGGGGGATGGGATTCGGTGAGGGAGTTACTCTATTTGCGGTGGCGGCCAGTAGGAGGGGGATGGGATCGGTGGGATTGGGGGGGGGTGGTATTGGGTGGTATTTGGGTGGTGGGAGGAAGGGGCTGTGTTGGTTGGAGGAGGGGAGGGAGGTGGGAGGTAGAGGTACATGGGATGGGGTGTGGTAGGTGGTGGTAGGCAGTAGGTTAGGTAAGGGGGGTTAGGGCGAGGCCGGCTTGGCTTAGGGGAAGTGATGCGTGGGTTGTGGGTATGGGGGTGGGAGATGAACGGCTGGGCGGCTGGGCAGAGTTTGGTGTTGGAGCATGGCGCTGTATTAGTATTTTGTGCAGCCTGTTGGATATCCACGATGTCTTGTGTATACTGGGTTGTATATACAGTGTCGCTATTATTGATTCTTTTGTTTATTATTTACTATTTACTATTTCCTAGATATCCCTCTACTAGTCGTCGTGCTCTATCCCTCCGGCCCTTCCGTAGAGTAAGTGCATCTATGCTGTGTCATAAGTCACGATACATGCACCCACCCAATCCCACGGATGCAGAGAACCGCCGCAATAAAGCTAGGACAGGCCGAGTTAGTAGAGCCACCACAGATAGAATAGTCAGAAAAGCCGGGCCTGCTCCCCCAAGCTATCCATCGCAATTTTCCCTCGTTCCTATCCCTAACCAGTTAGACAGGGTATGAAATGTTGAGACAAAAATCGGGGAAAGGTACAGGTACAAGACCTCCAGGCTTCCATCAACGCGGTCAGATCTTCCCTAATCCCCACACCAATCAGCGCCAATAGTGCCCAGCAGCGCCCAGCAGCGCCCATCAGCGCCCAGGAAGAACCAACAGCTACGCTAGAAGTCCCAGTGACAGGTGATGGCCAGAGATAGCCATCGATAGCCACGGAAATGATGGCCGAGATCAGCGCTCCCTGCGTCTCCTATTCGGACCTGCGCCCTCCCTAACTATCTACCGAGTAACTAACTGTGGTGCTCTCCTAGGGATGCACGGGATCGAGGACAGCACCGATTTGACCTGACCTGTACACCACTCGCTGTCACACACCAAAGTGCGATCATCAGCGGTTCTGACGAAGCGCGCTGACGAGGCGCCGCAGCTGTGACGTAGCTTGTGTAAGGGAGACGGAGAAGACGGAGAAGAGTCGGAGGAAAGGGGATGCTGGCGATGTTAGGGAAGGCGCGAAGGAATAAATGATGCCCGGGGGAATGAGGAAGGAACCTGTCTTGTTTGCTCCTTCCTCGCTCTTATTCCTTACTCCCGCGGTCGTTCTTGCCTTTGCTGCCTTGCCTACCTGTACCTGGCTGTGCTATCCTGCATATCCTGCATATCCTGCATATCCTGCATATCCTGCATATCCTGCATATCCTGCATATCCACGTACTGTACGTATAGAACAGCACACATCACATGCTATACGCATATACGGAAACACCAATCCATGGCAGCGCCCAGCTCCAAATGCTTGTAGCTAGGAGGGGGATTTGCGGCGTATGCATGGGGATACAGGTCAATCGCCGGTCCAGTCCGCGAACAAGTCCAATCCAGTCCAAACCAGGCCAAATCAGTCTCCACCACTCACCCACTCATCCACTGCTTTGTATCTCTACCTTGGCCCCGACCCATCACTGCCATCCAATATTGGCCCCTTCCCCAGCCCATCCTCTCCACTCCGGGGGTGGCTTGCACTGGACCTTACCCATCTTGGCAGGGTTAGGAGGGTAAGCAAGCAGCTCGCTCTACAAATTATGCATGCACCTCCATAATAATAACCCCTCCCTCCTCCAAGGAATTTCCCCCCCCCTGCCCTGTCTGCCAGATTCCAATCTCGTATCCCCCCAATCCCTATAAACAGCCCCGTCCGTCTCAATTCCCTCTGCACTCCAAAGCTCTTTGTACAATACAGACACTGTAATATCATCCCAAAAGCACAATCCCATCACCAAAACCAAAAACCTCAAAATGCAGTTCTCCCACGCCGTCATCCTGGCCTTTGTCGCCTCCGTCGCCGCCCAGACCGGCTCCATCGACGGCGACGTCGCTGCCCTCCCCGCCTGCGCAAAGACTTGCATCGACAAGGCCACCCTCGGCGCAGGATGCAAGACCATCACCGGTTCGTTCTCCCCCCATCCCGAGTCGCCTCGCTCGCACAAACGAGGGGCACAAGCACAGCATACGCACAGCATACTGACGCACCACAAAAACAGATTACGAGTGCCAGTGCGGTGACAAGTACGGAGAGATCAACGCTGCCGCCGCGCCCTGCGTTGCCACCACCTGCGAGGCCTCCGATCTTGCCAGTACGTCCCCCTACCTCCACCTTCACATCCCCAACTCCCATCCCGCCGTTACATTCCAAGTAGAATCGAGCACCCGCTAACCCCCCTCCCAGAGACCCTAGCCCTCACCGGCGAGATCTGCGCGCTCGTCAAGGCCGGCGGTTCCAGCAGCGGCGGCGACGAGTCCTCCTCCGCTGATTCCTCTGCCGCTTCCTCCACCGCCGCCCCATCCTCCACCGGCGGATCCTCCACCGCGGCGCCGACTGAGTCCGGCGAGTCGTCGACCGGCGGCGCTGCGCCTACCACCACCGGTGGCTCCGAGGCCCCCAGCTCCACTGGCGAGACCGAGCCCACCACCACTGGGGAGGGCGGCGAGGAGACCACGACTGGTGGTGGTGCGGCGCCAACCTCGAGCGAGGGTG
Organism: Pseudogymnoascus sp. BL308; assembly: GCA_001630595.1. Classification (NCBI taxonomy): domain Eukaryota; kingdom Fungi; phylum Ascomycota; class Leotiomycetes; order Thelebolales; family Thelebolaceae; genus Pseudogymnoascus; species Pseudogymnoascus sp. BL308. Next base: position 17,934 of record LMYD01000230.1, on the reverse strand, counting down.
CTGCTCCCACTGGGTCGTGGAGCTTCGCGGCTGTCGCCGCTGGTGCCGGTGTTGTGGCTGCTGGTCTCCTGTAGATTGGGGCTGGGTGATAATATGGGGAAAAGTTTGGGGGGGTAATGTCGGATATGAGTGACGGTGTGAGGATGTAATGGACTGAGCGTTCACTCGTTTGGCTGCTGGCTTTATCGATTGATTGATGGGTCGAAAGATTGTATTGATTGTATTGATTGGCGGGATGAAAGGAGCAAAATATCAAAAGATGGATGTGTAGTAATTGAAATATGCGCTCCTTGCCTCTTTAACCATATGTGCTCTTTACCTATACGTGCTCGTCGCCTTCTATTGTGCTTGGTATCATATCCTATTAGAACTGTGAAGATTGTCTCAACAAGAATTTAAATATTACAAAGATTGCAAATATTATAAAGACATTAAGGATTGTACAGGCGTTGGTGATGGTGGTGGTGGTTTACTAGACATCACCCTCGCTTGTTGTACTTGCCTTTATTCACATCACAACGTCGACCACAGCGATAGCTCCTTCCGCACTCAAACGTTGCCATTGAGTTTTCATATTCAGTATACGGCGAGCTAAGTGTATATATATTATTTCTGCACCCCGCATTCCGCCATCCCGTCTCACTTTCATCCCCCTCGGCCCTCCCAAGCGACACCTCGGGTCACCAGCAAGCTAACTCCACCACCAAACAGCCCAACCTCTCCACCGCCGCCGCCCAACCCCAAATCCCCAATCTCCAATCCCCAACTCCAAATTACCAATCTCGACCTACTCCATATGTAAATCCACAGTTCATCACTGCGCTCTCTCCACTATCCCGCAAACTCCACCAGTCAGACGTGGCGAACAAACCTGCCAATCCCTTATTCCCGGACATCCTAGGCGCGGGAATAACGCGGAAGCGACGGCCGAGGCGCTTTTTTAGGGCCCGTCTTCGGTGAAAGGCCGATGAGTTTTTAATCGTGCATATGGGGAATTGCGCTGAGTATAGCGACGAAGAAGAGGAAGGGAGAAAACGAACAGGATGAAGAATGATTAGGAGATGGCTATATTAGTGGCCTAGAGTTGGGGAATATACTGGTGCAAAAGGCATCATTGTTGCGATGGCGGGGTAGAAAGACTGGGACTAACTGCCGGACAGTGGGTTAGCTTCTAGAATATTTCTCCACACTCCATCCCCCTCCACTCGTCCAGCCCATCCCAATGCCTTATCGCGGCCTTGGGCCGATGTTCGGGCCAGGGATTACGGCGCTGGATTTATGGGTAGTGGATGGGGAAGGTAGGTAGGAGTCATTTCTTTGCTTTATTACCTCGCTGTGCCGCTCTCCTCTTCTCTGTCTCTTTCTTCGTCTTTGCCTAGCACCCATATTGCTATAGTTGAGACGGAAATAGTCTCTACCGGCTGCGTCTATTCTTGGCCGCCACACTACAATCTCTTACCTCGGTGACAAATCTTTTCTAAAAAAAAAAAAACGCGCGGGTTTAATGACAAGGAGACTGCAAAAAACGTCCTGTCCTTCACTCTACTGCATACCATGAAACCCAACCCAACTATCATCATATAACACGCCCATACAATGTCGACGACAACCCCCGCCCCCCCGCTCCCCTCGAGCTCCCAAGGCTCCCAAGGCTCCTCCTCCTCCACAGCCGCTCCAGACGCCAGCAAGCGCCCTCATACCCCAGATTCCGGGCCTCATCGGGCGAGCACATCATCGAGCTCCGCCCCCACCATCCGCACCACTGCCGGCCCCGCCGCTCCCGCCCTGGCAACATGCCTCTCCCATTCCCACGACGCGCCCCTTGCAGCCTATATCTCGCATCCTGCCATCGATGACAGCATCTATGACCGGCTTACGCCGTCGCGGAAGTACATCATTGTGGCGCTGGTGTCGTACTGCAGTTTCCTGTCGCCGATGGGGAGCACGACGATTCTGTCTGCTATTCCTGAGGTGGCGTCAGAGTATAACACCACTGGGACGGTGATTAATATCAGTAGTGCGCTGTATATGCTGTTTATGGGGATCTCGCCATGTTTTTGGGGGCCGGCGAGCCAGATTTTTGGAAGGAGATGGGTAAGTTTTGTTCTTCTTTGTCGATGCCCTGGGTTAGACTTTGGGTTGAAGGAGTTCAAGGTGTTTCCGAGAATAATATTATTTATTGGACCTCCTCTGTCAAGTGACCATAGGCGAGCGTTGGACCGACCCCTACCCCTATCCCTACCTCCTATCCCTTCACCTATCTAGCAGTAACCCATAAAACAAGTACTAACAACCCCAGGTCTGCATTTCAACTGCGTTCCTCTTCGCCTGTTGCTCCCTCGGCAGCGCGCTCGCCCCTAACCTAGCCTCATTTTTCGTCTTCCGTATCCTTACCGCCTTCGAAGGAACCTCCTTCCTCATCGTCGGCGCCGCCGTCCTCGGCGATATCTACCGCCCCACCGAGCGCGCCACAGCCATGGGCTGGTTCCTCTCCGGTACCCTCATCGGCCCTGCCCTCGGCCCATTTATTGGGGGCATAATTGTGACCTACACCTCCTGGCGCGTAATCTTCTACCTCCAAACCGGACTCGCCGCCGTCGGCACGGTCCTCGCCTACTTCCTCCTCCCCGAGACTATCCACCAGACCAAAACGCACCTCCTCGCCGGCCTCCCGCTGCGCAAGCAGGCTTCGGTGCTCGCGCGCCTCACGAACCCATGGCGCGTTATTGCGCTGTTCAAGTACCCTCCGCTCACCCTCATCTCACTCTGCAGCAGCAGTCTCGTGTGGAACATGTACAGTCTTCTCACTCCAATCCGCTACGTGCTGAATCCGCGCTTTGGGCTCACGAGCCCTATGCAAGCTGGGCTGTTTTACCTCGCTCCTGGCGCCGGGTACCTCGCGGGAACATTTATGGGCGGGCGCTGGGCAGATCATACGACGAAGAAGTGGATTGAGATTCGCGGGGAGCGCGTTCCTGAGGATCGGCTGCGGAGCGGGATCCCGTTTCTCGGTATTGCGATCCCTGCTTCGGTTCTGATCTATGGGTGGAGCGTCGACCAGTCCGTTGGGGGGGTCCCAGTTCCTGTGATTTGCCTATTCGTGCAGGGCGTGGCGCAGCTCTTCTGTTTCCCGAGTCTGAACACGTACTGCCTTGACGTTTTGCCGGAGCTGGGAGCAGAGGTGATTGCGGGGAATTATATGGTCAGGTATCTGTTTGGAGCGATGGGGACGGCGGTTGTGTTACCGGCTGTGGAGAGTATTGGGGTTGGCTGGTTTTCCACGATTACTGCAGGATTCCTGGTTGTTGCGGCGCTGGCGGCTGCTGCCACGGTGAAGTGGGGTAGAGGGTGGAGAGATGCGGTTGATGAGAAGAGGAGGGCTGCGAGGTGGGAGAAGACGGAGAGGGATGCAGGAGAGGAGACGGCGGAGGAGGCGCAGGAGGCAAGGGGTGGAGTGGCGGAGAGTGGCGAGAAGGTGTGAGACTGGAGCCGGTTGCGAGTAGTTGTGGATTCATTGGCGCACAGCATAGACTGGAGTTTGGGATACCACGAGTTAGATGATGATGTTGCGAGCGTATATACACTGCATATATAATATAATATAGGAGAATAATAGAATATCTACAAATAGGTCTGCTAGTCTAACTCAACAAGCACGATACCGTTACACCGAGGTAAACCCCTTAACGGCGGGCCGCGCCAGAGGGTGCAGCGCCAGATGGGATGGCGCCCGATGGAGGCCCACCATCAGTCGAGTTTCCACCTGGTCCACCGCCACCACCACCCATACCAGAGTTCTCATTCGCAACGCCACCATCCTCAGTCAGAGTCGAGGCAGGCGAGATAGTGAAGCTGTTGGTGAGATCCACGCCAAACGAAACCCAGGCGAAGATACCATCCTCGATCGAGTCGCCAATCAGCGAGTACTCGACGACCGGATCCGACGACGCCGCCTCCTCAGCGAAGATGGAGTCCTCAGAGTTAAGAGTCAGAGTCTGCGTGTTCTCGCTGTACGGCGACACGGTGTCAACCTGGGAGATGAGGTCCTGGTCGAAGAAGATCTGGCCGACGTGCGAGGCGGAGCCGCCGCTGTAGGTGCTGTTGCTGAGGATGGAGCCGTTGAAGTGAGCAAGGACGTGGATGTGGGGGGCGCGGCCGGTGTAGTGACCGGGGAAGAGGGTGGTGAATTGGGCAACACCATCGTATTGGGTGGGCTGGAGGCCACGGAGGAAGGTGTTGTCGAGGTTGGACTCGTCGGTAGAGTCGCCGTTGCCGGAGGCGACGACGCCGGAGTAGACACCAGTGGAGTTGCAGTCTGGGAGATGTTAGATGGGTGGCTTATGGGGAAGGGGGAGGGAGGACGTACGCCAGAAATCAATCATGCTGTTTACGACGGGCTCGCAGGTGGCCATGTCGATGACTTGGAGGTCGATGATCATCTCGACACCCTCCTGGTCTTCAATCAGGTTGCGGCGGATGTACTCTCCGCTGGCGTAGTATGGGCCTTGGGTGACCTCAGGGCTGAGGATGCAGGAGTTGTTGCTGGAGAAGACGGTGGCCTCCGGAGTGAGAGGCGTGTAGTCAACATCGGAATGGTGAGTGGTGTTCAGAACGGAAGCAGCGTCTCTTGCGCGGAGGTAAGGGGCGCCTATACTATTGTCAGCAGCGAAGCATTGGAGGGGGATATTCTGTACTCACCGGTTGAGAGACCCCTCTTCTCACGGGTGCTCTTGGCAATGGCAGCGCGTCTCTGAATGGCGCGCGCCTCGATACCGCGAGCCTTCATCTTAGCAGCACAGTGGCTGAGATCGCGCTTGCTGTTCTTCATGAAGGCGGCGCGCTCCTCGATCTCGTGGCGGGTATCATGGCCGGGGTGAGCGAGGACGTTGCTAGCCACGAAGGCTGATGCAACTACGAGAGTGCTGAAGAAATGCATGGTTTCAAGTGAGAGTTTCTAGGATAGGTAGACTGAGTGAAGAGATGAGAGATGACGGTGGAATGAGAATAGGAAAATCTGGAAGATCATGGAGATCATATATACACCTGCCAAACCTCCTTTACAAGTTGATTCTCATCGAGTCCACGTACGCCATGGCGACTAATTTTAGGTGGAGGCGTGGCCATGAGGCTGGAGATAGATATCGACCCCGGCGCTATTTCGCCATGCCATCCCCTATCCCATTTAAAAGTTCAATTGCTTTAACAATAAACATCATGGTAGCCAATTAGATATCGTGGAATAGAAAGCAGGAAATCCTAGCTCTATAGGATCCACATAAACTTAATATGCTTCTGTGTTTTAGAACGCGCGTCCTGACTTCGTAAGGGGGTGGTCCCGGGCTATGTAGGCTAGGTTTACGGCTAAACCCCGGCTTAGCCACAATTCTTCGAGAACAACCGTGGAAACGTTTTTCAAGTGCCGCTCTACTAATGTCTCAGTTGCTGAATAGCGAGTAGTAAAGCCCAACAGCGGGGTCGCGTCGACACGGCATTTTCCAGCTGCCGGCGCTGTGTTCGGGGTAAAATGTTACTAAGGCGAGGTGATGGGGCGATGGGGCGATGGGGCAATGGGCAGCGATAGGAGACGTCGTAACCCCGTATGTACTTACGACGCAAGAAAACAAGAAACATCATATACAATCATAGACCCAAGAGAACTGAGAATTCCCTCCGCTCTACGATCACACGAAGGCGAGAGCGAGGTCTAGGTCTTGGTAGTTGGCTAGTTTTAGTTGTCTCGGCATGGTTGGCGCTTGAAGAGCCAAGCACCCAAGCATATGAAGCACTAAGGAGACAAAGCTTAATATCGAGAAAAAAAGAAAAATCCACGTGACTACACAATAAATCGTACGATGTAAATAACATTTAGCCTCAGCCCCTGGCACGTGATTATTGGACGCGTGGTTGTGAGGAAATTATACCGCCGTCTTGCTTGGCAGGCGGAAGTCGACCGAATGATTGCTGGTACAACAAGCGGCGTTATCTCCCGGTTTCGGACGTCTTTTGGCCTCATGCCGATCTCTCTGCTCCTTCTCAGCCGCAAGCTAAAGCAGCTTATGCCAAGTCGGTGCTTAGAACCCTAAAGGGGTTACATATTCTCAGTTTCTCACGGGTGGATTCAATATTTAGAATTCCTCACTAGCCGCCTTGTGAAATAAGGTGTGGATAAAAGGCGCCAAGGGGGCACAATAAGCCAATTCCTAGCTCAGGTCCAACCAGATCCCCGATCTGGTTTACCCCTGCTGATCGAGATTCGCGACCCCTCACTAGTAAGCCTGCGGGTTGGACCGCACATCTACAGATTCCCCGATACCCTCTGTTTTTGAAGGCGCATTTTATTGTTCTGTGCGTACATAGCATCGGTAAAATGTTACGTTTTACAAAACTCCAAATCATTTATTGGCCAAGTCATTTGTGGTGTCTTTATAAATAGCATTAGTCGGGCAACGCTTCAGGTCGAGAATTTGCATCCCTCGACCTCGGGTTGAGACGATACAGAGTCGTTTTTAGGCTGATATAACGACCCTTTCAAGGCCGCTGAACTCTAACGTAACTATAATTTGTACTATATTAGAAGTGCCTTGAAATGTTTATCCGTAAAGGTTTACTCGTGCATACATCCGCCCACTTACTACATGCAGTGTATGGATTTAAAACAGCGTACCCCACATAAAAATTGGACACAAGAGAACTCTTGTAAGATTGTAAGCTTACTTTACTATATTTACGTACGACAGCAAGACCGTAACTTGGCACTTTCTCGATTGAAGGTTTCTTTGGGCACATCTAGGGACTCTACGAACATGGCCGCGGAATCTACTGCCAGCAATGTTTTATTTTACATCGCAAGCAATACAGTAGCATGTAATATCATCGTATATAGCATCGTAACATTAGATAGTAGTAGAATTAGTTGGCCAAGTAGCCTATCCATGAGGTTTAGATACTTACTACAGCAAGCCATTCTGAAGGCCAAGATGGTGCCTCGGTGTCAAACGTGGTGTAACGTAGCTGTCCAAATGGACGATGCATTGTCTTAGATGTCAGCCCTACCTGCCTCCTGTAAGCCGGAAGTATGCGATGTTACTCAATATCACAATCTATCAAGCCTATAGGCTGTCTACAACATATTCCCGGTGCACAAATGCGGATATCTATAACCTCTCACCAGCGCTGAGAGCATGCCGTAAGATTCAATTACAAAAAGAAGGAGTAGGACTGAAGCCAAAATATCTGTAAGAACGACTCATTCCCCCGACTTTGTCTTTCTTTCTTTCCTCGTCAACCAAAACTCAGTTCAAGCACAGCAATCACTCAAAAACAAACTTTCAGCTCCAACTATATCACTTAAATCAAGCCGAGAATCTTACTTTACCGCCACAATGCAACTCTCACTCATTGCTACGGTCATTGCCGTCTTCGCCACCAGCGCTATTGCGGATAACTGCACGCCTGGTCTTAACTACTGCGGAAAGACTCTTATGGCCGTTGGTGAGAACCCACTCCTGCTCTGTGTTGGTCTTAGGAAGAAACTAACAGTCGTTTCCAGGAAAATACCAGCCCCAAATTGACCAGGCTGTCTACGATGCTGGCAAGCAACTCCTTAACAATGGCCAGGGAGATCTTTTCTACTGTGTAGGAGGAAACAATGGTGTTATCCAGTGGAAGGCATTCTGTGGCAAGGGGTGTGTCGATGCTGGACGTGGTGACAATGATTACTGCAATTAGACTGATAGCGGCACCCACCACTTTAGGGGATGTCAAGTAGCAACGAGAGGATATTCTAGCAATTGCGAATATTTTAACCCTCCACATCCAATTTGGAATTCTAAGTCTCCTTTTCCCCGTCTACATCTTGAAACTCCACCCACCCTTTCATCTTCTCCAAAACATGCTCGCCATATACGACGCCATTCTCCTGCCCCACGGCCTTAATTACACAGTCCATTCCCGGCTCAAAAAAGAACGGCACTGAATACCTCCCCTTTCTTTCTCCTTCAGACTTGGTGGCTCTAACTCTATGCATTGTTGCAACCCATCTGCCACCGCTGACCTTGGCCATCAAGTCGCCGATGTTGACTACAACGCTTCCGGGAATATAGGGGGCAGCAATCCATTCCCCGTCTGAGTTAAGCACTTCAAGCCCACCAGTAGAATCCTGGTGAAGGATGGTTAAAATCCCAGAATCCGTGTGAGGAGTGCAAATCAGCTCTTGCCCCTTCTGCTCCTTCGGAAGAGGAGGATAGTGCAGTAATCTAAGAGTGCTAAGGGAGTCCTTTAGGTATGAATCAAAGTACTCTGGCACTTGTCCCAAGGAGCCTGCTAGAACGGTAAGGAGACGTGCAGACATGTCCTGAAGTTCCTGATAGAGAGTTTCAGCACGGTGCTGGAACTCGTCGTGACCAGTTGGCCAGACATTGGGTTCGGTTAGATTGAATTTAGTAGTACGCTTCGATGATGACTCGGTTGAGGTTTGAGAGCCGATCTCAAAACCTTCCTTCAAGTTATCGCTGCCTGCTTGGGGCGGGAAGTATCTAAGACAGGTCAGTCATGCTATTCGTAACAACTTGACAGGTCTTAACCAAACTTACCCTCTATATGTATTTGCATTTGACTTAACAAATGTTTTCTTTGCAAGTCTCATCTTTTCATCCACCGTAAGGCCCTTGGAGCCGAAAAACGAATTGCAGAGACTAAATACATCATCGTGGGTGTATGTGAGGGGAAGATCAACGAGATATGCAAATCCCGTGGTGGAAAATACCTCGTTGAGCTTCGAAGAGAGCGCAGACAGAGCCTTTGGATCGGGCTGCGCCTCGGATAGAGCGGACAACGAAACAATCGGGAGCGTCGTAAATGAGGTCGTCATGATTATTATGAAGCAACAAGGATTAACGCTTAGCTAGAGGACCAAGTTGTAAATGTTATAATATCAACAGCAGATGGAGCGATTTATCGTACGTATATATATCTCTGTGGGATGCCTGTCCACACTCCGTTACATCATCGTGTATCAATTTAGACCTACTGTAGCAAACTACTTACCAATTACCCCACAGTTTGTGTAAATGCCTAGGTTACAATTTGGAATACGAACCGCCATATTGGAATATAACTGGACATTGTTCTATACGTCGCGTGCGATGTTACCTAAATTAGCATCGCGTTGTATACGTAGAGATTTATAATGGAGAAAGGGGTGGGGTTTGCGTTTCAATGACAGCCCTAGCGATTGTTGTCTTCCCCGCCACTCCGGTAGATGATAAGCAGTAATATTAACGGACCTGGTTCGGTACGTACTGTATAGTCCAGTAAAATTGTACCACGGCCCAGTTAACGCAAAATATAATATTTGCAATATTCTAATAACTATATAATAAGTAAGTTAAATAGGGCTGTCTTTCAAGCGGGCGCAAAAGCTTTGTTTTCGATGTGGTTCTCTCTCTTGCGGTTTATACTTGGTTGAGTATTTTCTGGCACTGTATAAATCTATAAATACTGCCCTATTCTGCAACTTCTAGGAGGCCAAGATACTCGACGCAGAGATTCTCGTGGTGTATTATGAGCACGGAGCTTTCAGCCTGACATATGCGGTTCTTATGCATCAGGCCGGAGCTGTGTTTGACGGGGACGTCCGTTTGATGGCGACGTGATGGCTGGGCAGGGTTGCAAGGGTTAAATCCATGACAACCGTCACAGCCTTGCGACAGTGGCACAACAGGAAGGCGTGGTTTAGATTTCTCCCCACAGTCAGAAGGGTCTTCAAAGGCAGGTTTATGCACAGTTGAGGGTTTGTTTGCTGGTTTCTTGGTGACGCCGTGAGTTGTGCTGTCGAAAGCAGAACCAACGGCGACTAGAGGGAACCTGAAGCTGGTGGTACGACTTGTTGGTTGGAACTGCGCCCAGATTCTTGAAGGTTGCGGTCTAGCTATCAGAGTATCCAGCTGGCACTATGCCTAAGAATTCCTTGATTGACGGCATAAAGAGAAGATTTCGCTCTCGTTCACCAGCGCCAAGGCAGACCGCTCGTGATGAGCCTTTAACCAGCGCACCGCAAGATGCAGAGCCTTCTATCAATCCAACCCAAGATGCAGAGCCATCGACCAGCACGCAACAAACCACGGAGATCCATCATGCTCCAGCTCTTTCCGACTCCTCTGACAAAGACCGTGAGAAATACGGCCTGTTTCGGCTCGAAACCCCCGCTACAGATAGCCTAGCCGATGACGCTCACCTAGACACGAATTCTATTGATATCATTGCAGTCCATGGATTAAACGGAACAGCCTACGGGACCTGGACTCATGAAAGGGGTAATTTTTGGCTTGAGGATCTGGCGAAGGATTTCCCAGGCGCGCGGGTCTTTACATACGGATACCCCTCCGAGGTGTGTTTCACGCAAGGCACGGGAAATATCGACACGTTCTCTAGGAGCCTGTTGGAAGCTTTGAAAAGGGAGCGGAAGGGCAAGAATGTCTGCTACACTTTAACTCGATTCATCCACCCGAAGTAGACGCCACTAACACACTATAGGACCGTCTTCGCCCTATTATATTCATCTGCCATAGCATGGGCGGAATTGTGGTCAAAAAGGTACGCTCATTCCTTCCTCTGATTCCTTCGCTCACAGAATAGCAGGCCCTCGTTATTGCTAAAATTGAGGATTTGCTATTTGATAATATAATGAAATCAGTAGCAGGAATAGCCTTCCTCTCCACGCCTCATCGCGGCTCTTCGTCGACTACTCTCCCGTTGATTTTGGCTGATGTGGCTAACTTCGCATTGTTGGGGACGGCAAGAATTGTCGGGAACATGAGATCGGATCTCATAGAGTCTCTCAAAAAGGACTCTCTAAGCCTAAAGGAAGTCTCGACGAATTTCAGGAACCAAACGCCAAATATGAATATTGCATCTTTCACTGAGCAGGTTATCACACCACCCGCAAAGACGCGAGTAAATATTTGCTGTAAACATCAAGGCATTCGCCAGTTCTAACACTACTACTAGATTGTTGATGAAATTTCCGGGATTATGGATATCGCGGGGGAGAGAATTGTACCCATGCATGGCTGTGATCACAGGACTATATGTCGCTTCCCTGGGAGAGATAGTGAAGGCTACAAGACCGTTTTCGCAGTGCTCCGAGACTGGGTTGATGATATTAACGAAGGTTAGCCATGTTCGATCCTCATTAGCTTGCAGTGCAGTTCAGTTTGCGCAATCTTACATTTATACAGCCGAGAACGAGGTGACTACATCGGAAGATCTCTGTGCGTCTTTCCAAACCACAGTTTATATCTACTGTCTAAACGAAGTGAGCTAACTGAAAGTAAGCCTGTCTCCAATCACTGTCCTTTCCAGAAATGAACTACCGTCGACAAGATGCAGACCAAGCGTATGAAAATACGTGTGCATGGATTCTTAAACATCCGGATTATACAGAATGGTTAGAGAAGAACTGTGAAATTCTCTGGATACAGGGCAGTCCAGGTTCAGGAAAATCGACTTTGATGTCATTTATTTACAAAGAATTCCACAAAAACACTCCCCTGAGAAGGGGAGTGGTTCTGGATTACTTCTTCCACGGCAGAGGAACCACATTGCAAAAAACGCGCGTTGGCATGTTTCGCTCTCTGTTGCATCAGCTCTATGACCAGGTCTATTTTATTCGGCCGCAAATACAAAAGGTCTTTAAAGAGAAGGAAAGATTCGGCACCGCTGGGATTGGATGGGAGTGGCATTTTAAGGAATGCGAACGCCTCTTCTCCGAAGTCATCGTTTGTGCTGCTCGGTCCAAGACCATTACTTTATTTGTCGATGCATTAGACGAAGCTGGCCCCGATGGAAGTGACCTTGCATCATACTTTCACGAATTAAATGTGAAACTCACGGCTGCAAATTGCAACGCAAGAATCTGCATTTCGTGTCGGTATTACGCCGTTATAGCGCCTAACGTCAGCTTGAAAATCTATGTCGAGAAAGAGAACACGAAAGACATCAAGACGTATATAGGGCAAAAGTTTAACTCAGAGATTCGAAGTCATGGCATGGCGATGTCAGCACAGAAAGAGTTCAAAAGGCTTGGAGTGGCTATTATGAACCGGTCCCAAAATACATTTCAATGGGCATGCCTTATTGTTCCGCTCGTAATCAAACTTCGTCGAGACGGACAGCCTTTGGCTTATATTATGGAGGCGCTCGATAAAGTGCCCCAAGGATTAGATGAAGTTTACGGACATATTCTCACAAAGATCATAGAGTTTGAGTATCGGCCGAAAACTTTGCTTCTAATGCAATGGGTCTGCTTGGCAAGGTTCCCTCTCACTGTGGCAGAAATATGGTTTGCAATGGCGTCAGACGACTCTTACGTCGATGAGCTAACGAAAACTTCCATGGGGAGTTATGAGGACATGGCGGCATTGATCACCAGCACCTCTGGCGGCTTGGTGGAGACTATATGTCCCAGGCGCAATGATATTCGCAAGAGCTGTACTAATTCTACAGTACAGTTCATTCATCAATCCGTCAATGATTTCCTGCTGTCGGACGGACTCAGACTCCTTGCCCAACTTCCAAGTCCCACTGCTTGGTGTGGAAACGAGCTCTCATCGTCAGCAGGTAGCATCATTGGCCGAAGCCACGATCGCCTGTGCAAGTCGTGCATCAACTACATAAAAATTGAAGCGGTTTTGCACATATATGAGACCAACTACTACAGGCTGGCAGAGATCCCATTCATCAGATATGCCCAAACCTACTGGGTCTTCCACGCAGAAAGAGCCAATAGCTATAACATCCCGCAGCAACATCTTATCGAACGCATAGGACTCCGTCCACATCAATCGTTATTTGATATTATGTCGATTTATGGAGAGTATCCGCCCCCTTTACGACAACGCGATTTTCGGCGCAGGTTGTCACTACTACACATTGCATCTATAGCAAATCTTCCTAGTGTTGCTATCCAAATACTCGAAACCGAGCCGCGTATGGCAAATGATCGAGATCACCTTGGTAACAAACCGCTATGGTATGCGGCTTGCCATGGTCATTGCAAGCTGGTCGAGATACTCCTGGCCGCTGGAGATCTCATTGGGTCTAGTTCCAAGGACAGCGCCAAAGAAGTATTTACAACCGCAGTTTCGAAAGGGCATGAACAGGTCGTAAAGCAACTACTGGGTCATCGCGCGGATGTCCGCGGGAACCCAGAATTAGCTGGCAATGCACTTATAGCAGCCGTAAAAAGCACGAGCAAGGAAATTTTCCGAGTATTACCTTGGGGTGAAGTCGAGAGAATATCGACCGCGGGCGATATTTCTCTTCTCAAGCTGCTGCTCAATCATGGGGCCGACGCAAACGCACAAGGTGATGATGGCTGCACGGCCATTGAAGAAGCCATTACTTCGTCGGTTACTCATACTAGAGCTGTTAAGCTGTTGCTCGAGAGTGGTGCAAATGCGAACGGTAGCTGCTCTTATACGTCAGAACAACAATCATTTTTCGTCGACAGGTTCTCCATACCCCGAGCGTTATTATCCGATAATATTGCTTTATACGTGTCACTGGAACCGGATTGTACCTTACTACAGGTTGCTGCGGCTTTGGAAAATAGACAGATAGCAGGCATGGTTACAAAATTGCTACTGGAGAATGGTGCGCAGGTCAACGACGGAGGCATCAATGGCACGGCATTGCAGGTAGCTTCAGCGAGAGGAAATATCAATGTCGTAGAGTTGCTATTCGAAAGTGGTGCAGACACTGATGGCTTGATGGGAAATTCACTTACTCCGCTACAAGAGGCGTCATCACTAGGGCATTTGGAGGTCGTCGAATTTCTAATTAAGAGGGGGGCGTGCGTCAACTTGCAGCAGCATGACTCCCCTTCGGCGCTACAATTTGCCGCCTTTCTGCAGGATGAAAGACTTGTAGAGTTGCTGCTCGATAATGGAGCCAAAGTTAATGCGCCAGCGGGGAAATATGCCACGGCATTACAGGCAGTGTCGCAATTGTCATCATGGGGATTGGACAGGCGGGTCATAATGCTACTCGAGAATGCAATGGAGCCTAAAGAGCAGCAAATTGACTTCGACACAGGTGGGCTCCGAGACTTCTCGGATGTCGAGACGGCCAAATTGTTGCTTGATGCTGGTGCAGATATTACTGGGCCTGGCCGTCTTCTCTCGGAGATATGGGCAGCCTCAATTGGAGACCATGCCGGGGTCGCGGAGCTGCTTATCGAGCGCGCGGCAGATAATACCGACCTTAGGGAAATTTTAGGTCAAGTACTAGAGGGTGTATATGAACGGGCTTCTGGGTTGAAGTACGATTCTAACTCTAATTCATATTTGCTGGCGGGGTTCAATGATAGCTGATGACGCCGACGACGACAAGGGCAATGGCGTCGATGATTATGGCAACGGCAATGCTAGGGCCAACGAAGACTTCTGAACCTGCAGCAGAATAGGACTCGCCATCCTCCTAATGGCAGTACGGAGTAGGATTGTGGGTAAAGCAGCAGAGAGTGTGCGGCGAGGGCTGGAGGCGAAAAGAGCAGCAGTGGTATCACTATCCTGGGAGAGAAATATAAAGGGTAGAAATAAAGGGTGAAAATAAAAGGTGAAAATAAAGGGTGAAAATAAAGGGTGAAAATAAAGGGTGAAAATAAAGGGTGAAAATAAAGGGTGAAAATAAAGGGTGAAAATAAAGTGTAGAAATAAAGGGTGAAAATAAAGGGAGTTGCGCACATCGTTTGGAAGAAGGAGCTCCCCTTTTATAACTTTCATATGAAAGCACAGCTCAATCAGCAATTGGCCTGTGCACGCGCATTGGCCGACCAGGCGGGGCGGAGCGGGGCGGCAGTACAAATACTCGAGTACATATGTTTTGTAGACGACACGCATCACTTTCTGTGTAAACAACGTCCAATCCACTGACCAACATGTCGGACAAAGCACCCAATGGCGGAAGCCATCTGACGAGCGACATTGACTTCATCAAGACGCCCAAGGCGGCTCCCGGATCCTTTGACACCGGAGATGATTGTGGGGTGAAGGCCACTAATGTATGTTGTGCCAGCTAACCTCCCTCTTTTGGCGACGCCCTCAGCTAATTCAATTGTGTGCAGTCGCCAGCTATCCATAACCCTCCGCTTCCAGCAGATGGCGCTGGAAATGAGCAATTCAACAACATCATCTTCGCCAGTGTCCTTCTTGGTGTGCCCACATACTTGGCATGGAAGGTTGGCGGTGGGCTGAAGACAACCATCTTCTTCGCCCTCATCACCTTTGTTCCTTTGCTTTTGGCATTCTGGACGGTCATGTCCACTTACAGCCCCCGAATCAATGAGAAGGTCAAGCTTCCAGGGCGCCCAGTGGAGCACTACCTCACCTTCAAGAAGGAGGCCGACCGTGCCCGGTTCAGCGGCAGCAGCAAGGTACCCATGCAGACTTTCTTCGAGATCTACTTCAGCGGCGACGTTGACTTCAACGGTGACTGCCTTGATGTCATGGAGTACCGTCACGACTGGGCAACGTTTAACTTCACCTGGGACCTCTTCCGCTACATCCTCTTCACCTTCGCGCCGGATGTGATTCTCCACAACCGCTCCCAGGACGACGAGCAGGTGCGCCCAAACTACGACCGCGGTAACGACCACTACGCCTGGTTCCTGGGACCACGCATGATCTACACATCCGGTGTCATCTCGGATACCACCCGTGAGGAGACCCTCGAGGAGATGCAGGATAACAAGATGGCCATTGTGTGCGAGAAGATCGGCCTCAAGGAGGGCGAGACCATGCTCGACATTGGCTGTGGCTGGGGAACCCTCGCTAGATTCGCAAGTGTCAACTACGGCGCAAAGGTTACTGGTGTCACTATCGCTCGCAACCAGACCGAGTGGGGTAACGACGCGCTCAGGCAGGCTGGTGTCCCCGAGGAGCAGAGCCGCATCCTTTGCAGCGATTACCGCGACATTGTCAGCTCCAAGTTCGACAAGATTACGCAGCTCGAGATGGCTGAGCACGTTGGTGTTCGCCGCCTTACCACCTTCTTCCGCCAGTGCTACGGCATGCTCGAGGATGACGGATCCATGTACGTCCAGCTCTCTGGTCTGCGCAAGTCGTGGCAATACGAGGATTTCATCTGGGGTTTGTTCTTGAACAAGTACATTTTCCCTGGAGCGGATGCGTCGACTCCACTCAGCTTCTACATTGGCTGCCTCGAGAGCGCCGGATTCGAAGTCAAGAGGTAAGCAATCCACACCGAATAACTAGATGACAACAGACACTAATGTGGGCGCTACAGTGTCGATACCGTTGGTGTCCACTACTCGGGTACCCTCTGGAGGTGGTACAGAAACTGGCTCGGAAACGCTGAGAAGGTCAAGGCTACCTACGGCGAGAAGTGGTTCAGAGTAAGTCACGCATGCATCCATTCTTCGCCAGTATAGAAACTAACACATCTTAGATCTGGGAGCTGTTCCTGGCCTACTCGACCATTGCTTCCCGCCAGGGTTCCGCAACCTGCTTCCAGATGGTTGTTGTGAAGAACCTCAACTCGAGCCACCGTATTGATGGCGTCTACTCCCAAGACGGCCTCTCTGGCGCGCTCGCCAGAAGCAAGGCGGCTGGCAAGGCTACTCTGGCTAAGTAGATGCCCAGACAGGCACGGGGAAGTCAAACCTGGTCAGGAGCGATGCGACTGGCCAGGCTTCCCTGGGCAAAATAGATGTCCCGACATGCATAGAGCGGGGTAAACTGGCCAGTCTTGTTGCCCTCGGATGTATAGCTTAATGTTTGAACACGTATATTCGGGCTAGTTATTACGATAACTGCTATACTTAGCTTTCTAATATTCTGTTTCTCAGAATGGCAACCAAGAGCTCTGGGCCCCCCAACTCTATCTAGATAATAATGTACACCCATTCTCATCTATACAACCCGGCCAAACCGGCCAACCATCCGTATCATATACTCTTCTCTCTCTGCGTGCCAAATTAAACCCACCTTAGTAAACCAGAAAATCCCAGACTACCCTCTTAAAAGATATCAGTATAGTATCCAAGCGCGGGTTGCTTGTTCCCCGTGAACGTCTCCGACAGACTATCAAGCGCAGCATGGTGCTTCGCGTACTCCATCCCCTTCGCATTCTCCGCCTCCACCATCTTCCAATCCCATCCCGTCACCGCAGCCGCCTCCTTCGCCGCACCATTAGCATGTCCATTCGCGCTCCCATTCCCCAGCACCTCCTCCTTCCCATTCGGTATCCCCAAAAGCGACAACACGCTCTCCTCACCCCCCATCTCCTCCAACCCCTCCGTCTCCTCGATAACCTCCTCCTTCTTCCCATCCATCGTGTTCCATCCCCCCGGCTTCGGCGGCAACAACTCGCACATATCCAGCACAGCCTCGGGGTGCACCGTCAATCGGCCAACCTTCATGACGTACTTGCTAATCGCGCTCGCGAAGATAGCACCCTCCGGCACATCCGGCGGCGCCGCAGCAACCCTCGCCTTCCTCGCGCGGCGCTTCGTGCGGAGGAAGCGGGGGACAAAGTTCCAGTCCGCGGGATCATCCAGCGTCCACCCCGCCGGGCGCGCCGTGCCCGCCTTCACGAAGTGCGTGACGACGTAGAGCCACTTGCGGTCCCAGGCGAGCATGCGCGACCACATCTCGTATTTCTCGTACGGCTTGATCTCGCGCTTGAAGCTGCAGTGCACGCCGCCGAGCATGATGCCCCACTTGCCCTTTGCGGGCTTGCCATCCGGCCCGATGATGGTGTTTGGTTTCTTGTGGAGTTCGCGGATGGCGACGTGCATGAGTGCTGCGACGAGGTGGGAGCGGGTGACGTCGAGGTCGGAGAAGTAGGTGCTGTTTGATTTGTGGAGGTTGTAGTCGCATTCGGAGGCGGGGGATTGGGCGGGGGTGATGACGG